>JAILYB010000142.1:1800000-1957344 GCA_021437785.1 Rhodomyrtus psidioides | reverse complement strand
AGAACACATTAACAAACATAGTATTTTAATTGCCGAAAATGATTTACTTAATTAGAGAATAGTAATCATCGAAATAACTCGATAACTTATCATAAAATCTCGATAGCTATTCATAAAAATAATGATAGCTTATCATAAAATTCACGATATCCTTATCGTCCAAACATCGATAGCTTCGTCAAAGTCTCGATCGCTTATTGTCCAAAACTCGATAGCTTAACATCAAAACCTCGATAGCTTATCATAAAAATACCGATAGCTTATCATAAAAATCCCGATAGCTTGTCATAAAATTTTGGATAACTTATCATAAAAATTTCTTGATAGCTTATCATAAAATAGTTGATAGCTTATCATCAAATATTGATAGCTTATCAAAATCTCGATAGCTTTTCACCAAACCTCGATAGCTTGCATAAAAATACCGATAGCCTATCGCATCCTTGATAGCTTATCACAAACCACTTATCACTTATCATGATAGCTTATCAACTAATTAATAATTAAATTAGTACTAAACATATTTAGACTAATCTAAACTCATCCTATCAAGTTTAACATACTAATCAAGGGATTAGGATAACTCACCCGATTTCAAATCCAGAAGTACCGGCATGTCGGAGGCGACGAGGGCTATGCGTGGACAGCCAACCAACAGTATCGGCAGGTCGGCGGAAGTATCGGCATGTCGGTGGAAGTACCAGCATGTTGGCGACGACGAGGGCTAGGACTGAAAACCTCACAAAGACAACCGAGGACAGCCAACCAGCAGGTAAACAGAATCGGAGGGGGCTGGTTTTGGCTTGATGGAGCTCGAATGGCGATGGAAACAGCTAAAACAAGCTACGTACGGCAACGGGAGACCATGGCGTCGGTTGGGAATGATTTTGGCCGGCCAAAAACAATCAAAATAGGCTGATATAGGGCTGGTATGTTGGCTGGCCGAAGGGAGCAAAGGAGAGGGGTGTGGGTTTGGGGGGTGGGGGGGGGGGGGGGGGGGGGGGGGGGGGGGCGAGAGAGAGAGAGAGAGAGAGATACTATCTTAAGAGCTTCTTACACAAGTTAAGATAGGATAAGAACCCCCACATAAATGCCGTGCCTCAAAGTCGTCATCTCATATTGCTTTCTTGTCTTTTGTTCAATAATGCAGAAGGGCAATTTGGGTCATGTCACAAGGTAAGGGCATTTTGGTAATTTCTCAAAGTATAGCATGAAGTACTATACGCGTATTTGAGCTATTTTGTATGAATTGGTATAAATTGAATTTAGGCTCAATTGGATAGAGTTTGGGCTTTAGAAAGCTAAATGGGCTTTAGTAAACTTATTGGGCTTTAGTAAGCTTACTTGGGCCAAATTGGGCTTGCCTTAGGTCCCAATGGCCGAACCCTACTTGGGCTTGAGGCCCAATTGGTCCTTGTTTGGCTTCCTCGTATGCTCCAAATCTTGGCCTGTCGATCCTTAAAATGAGAGTCTCAAGAAAATCGATATATTGGTATCTTAATGAGACAACGTCCAAAAGTTTAGTCATGAGATTCTGGAAGATTCGATACCTATATTTGGATTCTAATCCATGGTCAAAAGTCAATCAATTGCAACTATAGTTCATCTCAAGCTAACGGGCAGCTTCCAGGAATTACGTGTATCCGACCCGTAGTTGATTCAATACCAATCTTTGTTTAAGCTGTCTCGAGACACAGATGACTTCGGTTATCATGTAACTACGAGGGTTCAACCACTAGTTTCAATTCACACGATAATCAGGAATTAGTTTAAGATCGTTCGCAATCCATACAGCGGCCAAGCGAATTCATCCGCGATTCAATTGTATATAATTGTTGAAACGTTCTATAGCCGTTCCTTGATCAGTCCTTAATGGCTCAAAATTACTCATCATCAATCCTCATGGTCGAACTGTTAGCCCATGGTTGAGTTCTCAGGTCGAGTGTACTAAAATCCTTAATAGTCTTTCATTTTTGGTTAGCCTATCATGAATGATCAATTCAAAAAGAGAATTACTATATATATATATCAGCCTTTTAATTTAGAGAAAAAGTATGAGAAAAACGCTAGAAAAAACCAGGATGCAATCGCCACCTCATTGGCCAATCCGTCTGTCTTCCCACGACTCCCTTCTGTTCCATCAGAGAGCAACGTCAGTGGTTGCTATCCTAAAGGACACAGATCCTCCTACTCTTAACAGATCTCTTCCTTTCTTTTCTTTTCTTTTCTTTTCTTTATTTTTATTTTCCAAAATCCTCTCTTAACAGATATTTACATTATGAAATCCATATCTTACCCTACTATTTTTGTTTTTTTTTTTCAGAAAAACCGTCAAAGAAAAGTCAAGTCCGAACCCAGTGACATTCCAATGGGATTCGCTTTCACTCGAGAACTTAAGTTAATGGGACATGAGTCAATTAGAATAATTTAAACCTCAATGAGACGTGTCTTTCCGCCTAATGCACACTTTAACGATGGATAATCTTACTCTTCAAGAATCAATGAGGTATTAATACAGTAGATACATCCGGATTTGTCTGGTTGATCAATTTTGCACATTCACAGATTTATTTTATTTTTATTATTCTATTACATGTACCCAAACATTTCGACTCAATTAAGTTTCGTGAATACACTCAAATCACTTCGACCATTTGACTGAGTGAGGTTCTGCTCACAAGGTGACATGTGGAGCTTCAATGTCAATACAACTGAAAAATGTTGTGATTTGACCACAAAAGTTACTATATCCAAATCAAGCATTTGATTGGTCAACCAAATCCTTAAGAATTGTATGGAGGAATTTTAGTTGTCATAAGGGATAGTAATGATATTGGATGCACGTTAAAATTTGCCATTTATTCAATCAAGTAATTTTTTTTTTCCAACCGAGTATCTCATTTTCAAAAGTTGAGCTCAACTTAATACGCCGTCGTCGTGTCATATGTTTTCGAGTAACGTGTCTTGCTTGCTCAGCAAAAATTGTCCATAATTATGGACTAGATGCTAACTCATTTTAGTTGTTTCTTCGTCCTTTGCTTCTTCGTGCAGCATGCCAGCCTCTTCTTCTTTGTGCAGCCATGGCCGTCGTCCCCTTCACCCTTTCTTTCTCTACTTTTATCTTTAGAACACAGCCGCCACTCACCGTCAACATCCACCACACTCCAACCACCACTGCCACGCTCAAACAGCAGCACCACCATTGGCCACCGTTACCACCACCACCACCACCACCACCACCACAACCCAACAACACCACCCCCCCCCCCCCCCCCCCCCCCCCCCCCCCCCCAACCAAACGCCAAACAATCACGCCATGACTCCACCATTACATTACACCCACCTAGTCGTTACCTAACAGCACTAGTGTCGCATGGGCGACTTCTATCCATAGATCGAACGGAAGCACCATAGGGAAACCGAAGTTCGGAAAAGTTGAGTTACTCGATTGAATATTAATAAAAAAAAGGGCCCATGTAGTTGATTAAAAAACGATAATAATTCAACTACTTTGGCTAACATTATCTCTGTTATATAAAAGACAGAAGGGAGAGCCTCCCCCCTCCACAGAACATGCAAAGCCGGCCCCATGTTCGTTTGGATCCTGCCCACAATGGATTATTCTTCTTATGCAGCATCTTATCCCTTTCTTTCTTGTTAATTTCTTATTCATCATTATTGAGAACATGCCAATGTCAATCAAGAAAAAAAAAATTGTCAGTTAGAAAGGAGGTAGGTGACTATTTAATAAGATGAGGGGAAAAGGTGCCCACTTAAATCTTTGCTCTGGCTTTTGAACATTCTTTTATTGACTCATTCTCTCGAGCAACATCGTAGCTTTTAGCTGGGTGCTGACTTTGGGTTTCCCTAATCAGACTTCGAAGGGTTTCGAATAGTAAAGAATGCCCAGAATGCAGGTGTAGGTAGCTTTCCTTCAATGGAGGATCATTTGACAGAAAATGTACAAAAAGCTTGAGTGCCCTTAACAAAATCATTATGAGCACTAAGAAGGGATCTTATGAAATTATTATGGGCAATAGCAAGAGGGTTTCATAATATCACTTCTTCTTATTTTCTCATCCAACCATATTCGTTTAAACTATTTCCAACCCTAACGAAGGATCTTATAAAATTGTTTTGGTGATAATATATGTCATGGTAGTGTAGTTGATGAATTTTTTATTTTCATTTTTAATCTAAAATCTGCATGTTATATTTTCGAGAGAGAAATATAGAGAAAATCTCTTCTATATTCAAAGTAAACTTAAAGACTATTTCAATTTCCAACTTTTTACCTAAAATGGATATGAATTTCAAAGGTTTGGATATGTGCTCTGTAAAAATAGGAGATCTGTAAAAATAGGACATCGAATTTTCATCAGCAAATTCTAATTTTTTTCTTTAAATTATTATGTAAAAGAATTGATGCGTATGTGGCTGAGTGATTCCGTCGATAGAGATTTTTATGGATAAGTGTATGGATGGGTGTATCAACGAAGATGGAATGATGTATAAAGGATGAAGGGAAATGTATGATAGAATACAATCATCACCTAGGCATATGGGACGTACCACCAGCTAAGGATAAAGATCGAGATTTAACCATCAACCGAGACTAAAGGGTTTCTGGCTCTTTTGGCTCACCACTGAGGAAGATTCCACTTTCTAGGGCTAAAGAAATCGAAAGTAAACAATTCAACTCACGAAAAAGAATTCATTCATTCAACAATATGTGTTACAATGGAGTACTCTTCCTATATTTACAGGTGGACCAGGACATAGGAAATAAACAAACATTAAAGATATATGGGAACTACCAGAATATTAAACTGATATGGGAACAAGAAAGCAATTAAAATCCTACTTGAAAATGCATTATAGAGACTTGCAATCTTGACTTTTCAGCCATGTCTCCCCAAATTCGCCCACCAGTCTAGTCCGGTAAGTAACCATCTTGGGAGATCATAAAATATCCAAGGAAATGACTTAAAATGGCTCCCTAACAGTATGCCTTATAATCGACAACGATTCTGGTGAATCGGTTACTTAGTCAGCAAGGGAAAAAGCTATAATTCTTCAATTGATAACTTGGTCGATAGGTTTCACATCAGTATCTTCATTCTGGACCCATCGAAGCAAGTTGTGGCTGAAATTTGACTTTGCTGGAATAAACATCTATGTAGTTAGACTGGTCCATGAAATCAAGATGGAACTTAAGGATTGTTCTGATGAGTCAGATACTCCCACATGAAAAATAGAGGCATTGTGATATTGAAGGGTCGAACAACAAATTTGATAGTTCTAACGCATGTGTGTGAGTTTGCAATTACTTAATTGATAATGCTGGTGATATTATTTACTAAGTTTATTTGATATTATCATTGACTCATTTTAAAGAAAAGATGACAACCTTCGTATCTATCACCAAATTAAATGTCTCAACTTTATAGTTTTTTTTTTTTTTATGACGAGGAAGCCCACCTTAAATTGGTGAATCTCAAAACTCCAAACAAAGATCCCGTTGACCTCATGAGCCCATGAAATACCTTCACTAAACTCACTTATCAAGTAAATGCAAGCCTAGGCCAGGGTGGATATTTTACTACATATAGAATCGAACCCTTATCGTATGCCTTATCCACAAAAAAAAAAGGTCATATTTTTAACTAGTTTAAGCCAATTCAATGGAGTTAACTTTGCAAGTTAAACAAGTGTCTCGACTTGTTTAGCCTTGTTTTTTTAGTACATACACGATAATTACTTATTTCATTTCTCGTTTGCGTTAATCATTCATAACTATTAGTGCATGTGACACATCAATTATAAAACCTACTCAGTCTACAATTGTCAAATCGTTATTATAGAACAAATTGTTCTAATTACAAACAAAATAAAGCCGCGGGGGATTCACTTCTTTGCAAGCTCTAAAATCGATAAACTTTTACAATTTTGTGAGATTTTATGATACTACTGACAACTTTTTAAACTCGGGATCTCCTATGAGATTTTCTGGGAGCACTGCCATATATTCAAAAGCTTAAGATGTTAGATAAAAGCATAGTTTAATATTTAAATATCCTATCAAATTCTTTCTTTTTTCTTCCTACTCCTACTCGCGGCATAAAATATTAAAATAAAAATAACATATTATTAAAAATTGGCTACGCCAACGCCGATGATGCCACGTCAGTATCGGCCGGCAAATTAAACTAAATTGGTACAATGGCAAAAGGTTTAGAACTCAATTGACCAAAAAAAAGTTTAGGATTG
The DNA here is from genome assembly GCA_021437785.1 of Rhodomyrtus psidioides. Lineage (NCBI taxonomy): Eukaryota > Viridiplantae > Streptophyta > Magnoliopsida > Myrtales > Myrtaceae > Rhodomyrtus > Rhodomyrtus psidioides. The sequence continues at coordinate 1,951,074 of JAILYB010000142.1, read as the reverse complement.
AATTGGCGTGGGTGCAATAGGTTTATGAATTTTTTGGCAATTTCCCCAATGCTTCTAAATTCTTCTTGCTCTCCCTTGTCTGTGACTGATCATTGGCCAGGCAATCGACCGAGAAAGAACGAAAAAAAGAGAGTAAGAAAAGCAAAAGGAAATAAATAATAAATAAAAAGAATTCAGAAAAAAAATTACACATATTGTCCATGAAAGTGAGCCATAGAACCAACAACATACATCTGTTTTTTTAGCGCCGGCGTGCAACATAGAATAGCCGGCTTCTACGTAAGCAATTACTAGCCAAATTTGTGGAAATGTCTACATTAGCAAATTATTAAAATGTTTAGAACTGAGCTGACCAAATTGTAAGATTTATGACTTAACTAACTTCCGTGCAACTAATTAAAGATTTTTTTTAATAATTATCCCAACTTTTATTGTTTTATATTGTCATGATATTTATTCTTTCTTTCTATTATTAGTATTATCTTGATTACGTTTTTTTGCGTTTTCAACAAAATTTTCTAACTTTCACATATATTAGGGATAAATGAAAGGAAGCCGTCAAAACGCAAATGAAAATATACTTTCACCCTTAAAAAGGGCAAAAGGACAGCAGGAATGCCAATATTTATGTATAACGCACACTTTAATGGCAATATTTTTTTTTTATCACTTAAGTGCCAATTTTTTTAAAAAACGATCATTTCAATGCCAAGTCCGGTGAACATTGCCGGAAAGCATATGTGGCGCCTACATGGCTTGCCGGAGCATCCTAGTCAGCAAATAAAAATTCAACATAATAAAAAAAAATCCAGTTAATATTAAAAAAGTAAAAATAAACTGAAAAACTTAAAATAAGCTCAAAATTTAAAAATAAAATTAAAAATTGTTGCAGCAGCGAGGGCTGTGAGCCCTCACCACCACCATCGCCGACCGGCGATGGGTGGGGAAGCGCCGGCGGGGGTCGCCGATCCCAGCGACCCTCGCCGATTCCAGCGACCCTCGCCGAGGCCCCGCCAAGGGTCGGCCAGGCCCGGCCTTGGCCGGCCAAGGCCTCGCAGACCCCGCGGCGAGGCCGACCTCGGTGGCTGGGCGATTCCGACCCTGCCCAGCCACGGCGAGGCTCGACCTCGCCCAGATCTGGGCAAGGTCGGCCTCGCCGTGGGGCCGCAAGGCCTTGGCCAGCCACGGCCAAGCTTCGCCAACCCCCGGCGAGGGCTCGCAGGGGTCGCCGGGGATCAATGACCCCGTCGAGTACTCCCCCACCCATCGTCGGCCACTTTCGGCGATGGTCAACGGCGGCGGCAAGGGCTCACAACCCTTGCCGCTGAAGGATAATTTTTTTAAAAAAAATTAAGTTATTTTTAATTTTTTAAAAAATTAACTTAATTGTTAGTTTAAAAATCCACGTAGCTTTTATGTGAACTGAATTTCAAAAGGAAAATTTCCATGTGGATGCCATTTGGACAAAGAAATTATTAAAAAATGCCACGTGTATTGTTTGGCCGGAATTGGCACTTAACTAATCGTTTTTGGCCGAAATTAGTATTAAAGTGATCGTTTTTTCTCCGATTTAACACTTAAGTGAGCCAGTGAAAAAAATTGACATTAAAGTGAGTGCCGTACACAAATATTGGCAATCCAAGTGTTCTTCTGTCCCCTTAAAAGTTATACGAAAAAATAATAATAACGGAGAGTTAGCGGCCCTTATGAAATGAAAGCTTATGGGGGCACTCTATGATGGTTCAAAATTCAAGAACAAACGTATGCTACTCCAAAGTCTAGGGAGAATAATGTGTGTAATTTCCCTTGAAAGCTACACTATAGTTGCTAGTATCCTTTATAAATAGACATCCACCCGTGTAGACATTCTTAACTTCTAAAAAAAAAAAATGAGGATACTTAACACGATACCACCATGTTAAGGAAAGATAACCCACCGCACCAATTCAAGATCCACAAAGAGAAGACGATTGCTAACCTTCCAAGAGAGTATATACTAACTAATCTAGTCATATTTCGTCGTGAAATGTACATAAAGCTACTCCTCTACTCGTGTTTAAAGGGCATATGCTCTGTCTTGTATAGTACCGCCACCGACTGAGTATAGCTCTGATTCTGGATTATTTATGAAAATTTAATTGTTATCAAAGACTGAGATTTATCAAGACATGGACGGAGTACCGCGGGAGGTAGCTCAACCCTTTTAAAGGTGCACATGTAATGTCAGTGAAATATAGCTCTACTTCCATATTTGATATATGGTGAGGGATAAAGCGCGCAGTTAATTTATGGAATTGTTCCATAATATACTCATTTATTTTTGCAGTGCAGAGGCATGACAGTCAACTACACGGAGGAAAACTAACACAACAAGCTAGCACCAGAGCCCCTCACTTAGTTTCCCATGACATGTATCAAACACATGACAATCGATTTTCAAGTCGAAAGTATGGAAACAATCTACGATCAAGTCAATCCCTAGGTAAGTCGTTTTTTACTTTAACGACTTAGACTTTTAAATGAAGATAATAATTGGAAAAATGGGTCGACAATCGATTTCTTCAACTCCTAATAGTTAGGTCAGGTAAAAAAATGGGTCACTTAAACTTTTATATAACTAGTCAAAATAGCTTCTAAGCAAAAACCAAACTAAGAATGGGTCTTCTTGGATTTAGCAGACCTATTCCCATCCCAAGTTAGAGAAGCATGATGAGAAAAAAACACTGGAAAAAACCAGGATGCGATTGCCACCTCACTTTGGCCAACCCCTTGTCTGACTCCTCACGACTCTCTCTTTTTCTCTCCTCGCATCTCAACTTCCAAAATGTAAGCTCAGCTTAAATACTTTAGTCAAAAGAGGGGATTTAGATCACCTTAGGTAAGGGTGACTTAATAGATCTGGGCCGTCCAATTCAAAATGGACGGCCCAGATCAGTCAATATCATTTCTTACTAAAAAATTATGGACTGATTTATTAAAATATTCATAAAATTGATTTTATAAGACCATGGAGGAGTTAATGCACCATGGAGTAATTAATGCAAGTTTGGTGTGATTATCATTACTAGGTGTTATCATTACTAGGTGTCTTGGGTTTCATAGTAATTACATGTTGTGTCATCATTACTAGGTGTCTTGTGTTTCATAGTAATTACATGTTGTCTTCATAGGAGTGTTTAGTTTTTGCTATAAATACTTGAGTGTGTTGTATTGTAAGATAAGCAAGAGAGAAGCCAAATCAAGTGTTCTCCAATATACAGATTTTCTCCATCCATTTCGTGCCTCGTTTCTTATATTCGAAAGGTCACCCACATTGTGTGTTTTCGGTTCCATCATTTGGTATCAGAGCTAGAATGGCATCTACTAGTTCCGTTCAAATGCAGCTTCCAAAGTTGAACGGAAAGAATTTCAACAACTGGGCTGTCCAGATGAAGGTTCTGTTCAAATCGCAAGATTTGTGGAATCTAGTTGAAAGTGGCTACAACGAAGTAGCTGATGCCGAAGCATTCGAGGCTTTGAGAAAGGAGGAGAAAGAATCTCTGGTGGAGTCCCGGAAGAAAGATCAGAAAGCATTATATGCGATTTTTCAAGCCGTGGAGGAAACGATATTTGAAAAAATATCGAGTGCCGAGACCGCGAAAGCTGCCTGGGATATCTTGCAGAAATCCTACAAAGGCGATGATCGTGTCCGGCGGGTGCGGCTTCAGACTCTTCGAGGTGATTTCGAGTCTTTACGCATGAATGACTCGGAAACAATATCGGCATATTTTGATCGTGTGCAGGCCATCGTTAACCAATTAAGGGTTAATGGTGAAGAACTTCAAGATGTTCGTGTTGTAGAAAAAATCTTGAGGTCTTTGACCGAAAGATTTGACTACGTCGTCGCAGCGATCGAGGAAGGACAAGACGTATCAACTCTCACGTTGGAGCGGTTGATGGGTTCATTATGCTCCCATGAGCAAAGAATGAACCAGAAGTCTACGGGTTCCGTTCCCGAGCAAGCATTGCAAAGTCGGGTCGCTCAACCAAACCGAGGAGGCTATCAAGGCGGTCGAGGTCGTGGAGGAGCCCGAGGTAGAGGTGAGAATTCAAATTTCACCAGAAAATTTAGAACACCTGACAAATCAAAAGTCAAGTGTTTTAAGTGTAATAAATTCGGACATTATAAATCCGAGTGCCATGCAAAGGTGACGTACGTGCCGGCGGAACATGCACATGCCACCGATGCTGAAGAGTACATGGTACTAGCATGTGCGAAGGATGATTCAACTGTTGTTGATACTAATACATGGTATCTAGATACTGGGTGTAGCAACCATATGACCGGAAGAAAGGAGTTATTCTCACAGCTGGATGAGACAAGTCGTGGCGAAGTCAACTTTGGGAATAAATCAAAAATTCCAGTGATGGGCAAAGGTAACATTAATATCAAATCCAAAGATGGTACTAATGTTGCTATTGCAGATGTTTACTTTGTGCCAGGACTTTTTTGGAATTTGCTAAGTGTTGGGCAACTTTCTGAAAGAGGCCACAAAGTTCACATTGAAAATGGAGTTTGCACCATCAGAGGTGTAAACAACAAGTTGATCACGACGGTACAGATGACGAAGAACCGGATGTTTCCCCTGACTCTTCCGACGAAGAATCTCTTGAGTTTTCAAGCGATGACGAAAGACAGCAGCTGGCTGTGGCATCTTCGATTTGGGCATCTAAATTTTCGTGGAATGAAGCAATTGGTCCAGAAAAGGATGGTGACCGGCATGCCGTTGATTAATGATCCAGGGCGTCCTTGCGAAGGATGTCTCGTTGGAAAACAACACCGAGACTCTTTTCCAGTTGGAAAAGCCAGAAGAGCAAACCAACCGCTAGAGTTGGTACATACCGACATATGTGGCCCTGTTGAGGTGGAATCGTTTGGACAAAAAAGGTACATGCTAATTTTTGTCGACGATTTTAGTAGAAAAATATGGGTACACTTCTTGAGGGAAAAATCTGAAGCTTTTGGCAAGTTTAAAGAATTTAAAGTCTATGTTGAAAAACAAAGTGGCTTTAAATTGAAGGCGTTGAGATCGGATAGAGGTGGAGAATTTACCTCAAATGAATTTCACAAATATTGTAAAATTCATGGAATCAAACGTCAGTTGACTGCCAGCTATACTCCTCAGCAAAACGGTATAGCAGAAAGAAAAAATAGGACAATTTTTGAAATGGCAAGAAGTATGCTGAAAGCTAAAGATTTACCCAAGAAATTTTGGGCAGAAGCTGTTGCTTGTGCTGTATTTGTACTAAACAGGTGTCCAACAGTGAGTGTTCTTGGAAGAACTCCAGAAGAAGCTTGGAGTAGAAACAAACCAGATGTTTCGTTCCTACGAGTATTTGGGTGCGTGGCATATCCCCATATACCAGACGAGCGAAGAAAAAAGCTGGATGACAAAAGCGAGAAGTGCATCTTCATCGGCTACAGTGATACAACTAAAGGTTATAAGCTGTATAACCCGGTCACTGAGAAAGTTATTATCAGCAGGGATGTCCAGTTTTTAGAAGATGAGGCCTGGGACTGGAACCAGAAGGGTGACCAGAAAAACATCATCATCGAAGATGAGCCACTGGCGGGTGAGACAGAAACACCTCCATTATCTTCAATGAGTGATCCATCTTCCTCATCATCTTCAACTGGAGGTACATCTTCACCAACAGCAGTTTCAGAACCACAACTACGTCGTTCACAACGACTGAAGGAGACGCCAGCAAAATTCAGAGATTATGTGGTCACAAGAAATAGAAACTGTGATAGCGAAATCACTGATGAAACACTGGTAAACTTTTGTTTATTTGCTAATTGTGACCCTGTAACCTATGATGAAGCAGCTGTAGATGAAAAGTGGATTGAAGCAATGGATGAAGAAATTCACTCCATTGAGAAAAACGACACATGGGTGTTGACTTCTTTACCACCCGGTAAGAAGCATATCGGTGTCAAGTGGGTGTACAAGACAAAGTACAAACCCGATGGTCAGGTGGACCGTTACAAGGCTAGACTGGTTGTAAAGGGCTACAAGCAGAAGCCAGGTATTGATTATTTTGAAGTATTTGCACCAGTTGCCCGGATGGATACTATTCGGATGATATTAGCACTTGCAGCTCAAAACCATTGGAGAATCCATCAAATGGATGTGAAATCAGCATTTCTCAATGGTGTCCTTGAAGAGGAAGTATATGTGGAGCAACCACAGGGTTATGAGAAGAAAGGGCATGAAAATCAGTTTTACAGACTGAAGAAGGCTCTGTATGGATTAAAACAGGCACCACGTGCTTGGTACACACGTATCGACACATACATGTTGGAGCATGATTTTCAAAAGTGCCCTTATGAGCATACACTATATATCAAGTCAAATGCTATCGGTGACATCTTAATTGTGTGCATTTATGTTGATGACTTGATATTTACAGGGAGCTGTGAAAAAATGTTTGGTGAATTCAAGGAGGCTATGACTAGCCAGTTTGAGATGACTGATTTGGGACTGATGTTCTATTTTCTTGGTCTTGAAGTGAAGCAAACAGATGATGGCATATTTATTTCTCAGCAGAAATATGCTAATGATATTTTGAAGCGATTTAAAATGGAATCGCTGAAGCCAATCCGAACTCCCGTAGTAGAACGATTGGAGCTGAAGAAAGAAGGAACCGGTGAGCTGGTAAATCCCACTTATTTTAAAGGCATTGTTGGCAGCTTGAGATATTTGGTTTCTACAAGGCCAGATATTACCTATGGAGTGGGTATTATTAGCAGGTTCATGGAAAAACCCTACCAGTCACATTTGCAAGCAGCAAAGAGAATTTTACGGTATGTCAGTGGAACTCGTGATCATGGAATTTTATATTCTTATACTGACAACTTTGGTCTAGTGGGGTACACAGACAGTGATTGGGCAGGTGATACCGAGACTCGAAAAAGTACGTCGGGGTATGCTTTCTTTCTTGGATCAGGAGTATTCTCTTGGTCTTCCAAAAAGCAACAAGTTGTTGCTCTCTCGACAGCTGAAGCAGAATACATGGCATTAGCTTCAGCGGCTTGTCAGGCGATATGGCTTCGTAGGATGCTGCATGAATTGATGCATGAACAAACGGGTCCTATTAAAATGATGTGTGACAATAAGTCGGCTATTGCATTAGCCAAGAATCCTGTATTTCATGGCAGGAGCAAGCACATCGACATCAAGTATCATTACATTCGTGAGCGAGTCAAAGATGGTGAAATCGATCTTAATTTCTGCAGATCAGAAGATCAGCTTGCAGATATTTTGACGAAACCCTTGAAGGCGGATTCGTTCGAAAAATTGAAGAAGATGCTTGGTATGGAAATCAATTTTAAGGGAGGCTATTAAAATATTCATAAAATTGATTTTATAAGACCATGGAGGAGTTAATGCACCATGGAGTAATTAATGCAAGTTTGGTGTGATTATCATTACTAGGTGTTATCATTACTAGGTGTCTTGGGTTTCATAGTAATTACATGTTGTGTCATCATTACTAGGTGTCTTGTGTTTCATAGTAATTACATGTTGTCTTCATAGGAGTGTTTAGTTTTTGCTATAAATACTTGAGTGTGTTGTATTGTAAGATAAGCAAGAGAGAAGCCAAATCAAGTGTTCTCCAATATACAGATTTTCTCCATCCATTTCGTGCCTCGTTTCTTATATTCGAAAGGTCACCCACATTGTGTGTTTTCGGTTCCAACATGATTTGGGCCGTCTATTTTGAATTGGACGACTCAGATTTTAAGTCACCCCTACCTAGGGGATCCATTTCCCAAAAGAGGAGGTGATATGTCATATGTCCTTTATTTAGAGATATGGCTTGCTCAGCAAAAATTGTCCATAACGGGAAAAAATAAAAATAAAAATCTAAACTTATCACGTTTGTGCCAATTCAGTCCTACACCTTTTGACAGCTTGTCAATTAAGTTCTAAACATTTAAATTATATCAATTTAGTCATAAACATTTTAATAATTTGTCAATTTAGTCTTTTCGATCAATTACTCAAATAATAAGTCTAGGACTAAAATAGTAAACTTTTGAAAGACTTAGGACTAAATTGTCGCAATTGAAAGGTTTCAAACTAAATTGTTAAATCATCAAAAGGTTTAAGGATAAATTGGCATAATTGAAAGGTAGGGTTGAATTGATAAGTTATCAAAATGTTTAAGACTTTTTTGATAAATTTCCCGCCCAAAAGTATTGACTAGGCGAATTGTTGTCTTCTTCATTCTTTTTCCTCTTCTTCTTTTTGCACCATGCCGGCTTTTTTCTTCTTTGTGCAGCCATGGCCGTCGTCCCCTCCACCCTCTCCGTTTATCTTCAGAACACCACCGCCACTCACCGTCGAAATCAACCGCTCTTCAACCACCATTGCCAAGGCTTAAACAGCAGCACCCACCGTTGGCCACCACGACCACCACCGCTGCCAACTGCCAAACAATCGCCACCAGACCCCACCATTATTCCCACCAACCTCCAAACGCCAACATCACTCACAGAACTCCTAGTTCGCAATTTTGCTGCGCAAGCATGTCACTTCATGCTACTATACGATACGGTTACCTAACGACGCTAGTTTCGCGTCAGCGATTTCTGTCCATGGATTTAACAGAAGCGCCACATCGAAACCCAAATTCGAAAAAGTTCAGCTACTCTGATTGAATAAACAACAAGGCCCCGTGAGCTTGATTGAAAGACGATAATGATTCCAACTACTGTGGCTAACATTATCTCTGTTATATAAAAGACAGCAGGGAGAGCCTCCCCCTCTACAGAACATGCAAAGTCGGCCCCATTTTCGTTTGAATCATTCCCTTGAGGGATTATTCCTCCTCTTATCCCTTTCTTTCATTCAAAGTTATTGTTGTTTTGTTAATTTCCTATTCATCATTATTGAGCACATGTCAATGTCAATTAGAAGGAAAAAAAAATTGGTCAGATAGAAAGGAGGCAAAGTGATTTTTTTATAAGATGAGGGAAAAAGGGTACCCACTTAAATCTTTGCTCTTGCTTTTAATGAAATTCTTTTATTGACTCATAACTTTAGCTGGGGGTTTGACTTTGGGTTGCCCTAATTAGAATTCAAAGGTTTCGAATAATAAAGAATACACAAGATACAGGAATATGTACCTTTCCTTCAGGGGATGCTCATTTTTGGACATAGACTATACATAAAGCTTGAGTGCCCTTAATAAATTAATTATGGGCACCAACAAAGGATCTTATGAAATTATCATTGGCAGTTCTTCTTCTTTTCTCTCTCATACAACCGAATTCGTGTTCCAACCCTAACGAAGGATCTTATAAAAACATGAATTCACTTCTGTCAATCTTATCATGGTAAAACCAAGGCAATGGTATATCGACAAATTTTGCAACTCACATTAATTAGGGCTCGCCAAGCAACACATGTTGTGGCGCACGTATTAAGAAACCAGACCTTCACTGGAAAATCAACGCCCAAAGAATTGTACTACATATGTTGCTCCTCTTAGGCCGAAGAAACAACGATTGAACTCGCATGTGCGCGTGTATGCGTGTGCGAAAAAAAAATGAAGAACAGTAATTTGCACCTGATGACGACGACGGTGAAAACTGTCTGTTCAAGAAAGCAAAAACCTTCTCCGGGTGCCAACTTCTACTCCACATTCTCAGGTGCATTGTCCCCTCTGGCTTCGCCCATCGCAGCACAGTCGCAGCACAGTCGCAGCACCACTTATCAATCTGTGATGAGCGAAGCCGGAGAGGACGATGGCCCTGATGAAGTGGACATTAATCTTGGAAATCGGTCGAACAATGGATGGAAGGTAACTAAGGGGAGGAGGGGAATTATAAGGAAAAGGACGAGCCTTCTTTGTATTTATATACATTGGCGTCAAGCTTGTGACGCTAAGAGGTAGTTTTTGAAATTATGATAGACATGTTAGGTTTGAGTTAATTTTAAAATTGAATGCTTTTAAATGTCAATCTTCATCCAAGATTATTCCAAAGTACCAGTTACGGAGGGTCACCAAAATCTAAGATCTCCCGAAGATTGCTCTCATTATCCTGCAAATCTTGAACTGAACAAGTATGTATATTTATATAATATAAAAAGGAAAAAGGCAAAAACTAATGCCCCTCTTTTTACACCGCGAAAATAAATCTAAATAAGAAATACTCAGACCCTCAATAGTTCTCTCGAAACACTGGTTAGGCATACTTAATTTGAGATAATTTAAATTTTAGTATAGAAGTCATACATAACACAAAAACAATTGATATCCTTTCTTGATGTTCACATTTTATACCCGCGAAACAAGAAAATACGATGAAAACAATAAAATAGAAAACATATCGCGAGTTGATGAAAACGTTTTTTGAATCATGAATCTGCATATATAATCTTTTTGAGAGAGAAATGTAGAGAAAGTCTCTACTACTACTCAAAGAAAACTTAAAGACTATTTCGATTTCCAACTTTTTACCTAAAGGGATACGAATTTCAAAGGTTCGGATATGTGCTAAGCGAAAAAAGGAAATTTTTTGACCAAAAAGAAAATAGGAGATTTGTTAATTAGGTGACTATTCAGAGACATCGACTTTTCATCAATAAGATCTAATTTTCTCTTTAACTCTCTATTGTTTAAAATAGAGGAATTGTGATATTGAAGGGCAAAAAACGAAATTGATATAGTTAGTTGTACACACCGTTAGTTCTAACACATGCGCAGAGCGCATTTTCAATTACTTAATTGATAATGCTGTAGATACTATTTGGTAAATTTATTTAAATAAGGATAAGATGACAACCTTCGTAACTATCACCAAATTAAATATCCAACCTTATAGTTTTTTTTTTTTTTTTGCTTGACAAGGAAGCCCGCCTTAAATTGGTAAATCTCGGTAACTCCGTATACACGTTAATCTCATGAGCCCATGAAATACCCTCACTAAACTCATTTATCAGGTAAATACAACCTTAGACCAGGGTGGATACTTCTATGTATACAGAAACGAACTCGTATAGTATGCCTAATCCACACGTTAATGTCATATTTTTAACCTCTATTAGCCAATTCAATGGAGTTAACTTTGCAATTTAAACGAGTGTCTCGGCTTGTTTAGCCTTGTTTTTTTTTTTTTAGTATAAACACGATAATTATGTATTTCATTTCCAATTTACGTTAATAATTCATAACTGTTAGTCCATGACAAACATCAATTATAAAGCAGAGCCATCCTACGATTTATAGATTGTTATTACAGAAAAATTCGTCTAACTACAAACAAAAGAAACCTGGTAGTTGAGGGGGGATTTCAGTTCTTTTCAAGCTCTAATAACAAGATAAAATTTACAATTCTACATGTACCACTTTTGAGGAAAAAGTACCGAAAAAGCCGTAAAATTATTGCAATTGTACTAATTCAGTCCTAAATCTTTTTTTTAGCCAATTCAGTCCCAAACATTTTGCATTTGTACCAATTTAGTCCTAAATATTTTGCATTTATGTAAATTCAGTCCTTCCACCCAATTTTGATCGCCTAGCGCTGAGGAGGCACTTTTGGCACTAACGTGGCAATGTCGATATTAAAATGGCAACTTTTAATAATGTCTTTTTTTATTTTTTATACTTTTTTTAGTTTTTTTATTTGGAGGCCGACCCTAAGTCTAGATTTAAAAAAAAATTAAAGAAAAAAATTAAAAGGGAACACAAGAAAAAATATATAAAAACTCACAAAATTATTAACAACATTATTTTAAAAAGTTCATGTCAGTGCCGGCTGACCAAATGGTCGGAAGGATTGACTTAGCACAATTGAAAAATGTTTAGAACTGAATTGGCAAAAAGATTTTGGACAGAATTGGCACAATTATAATAGATTTAGGTTTCTTTTGGTGATTCTCCCCCACTTTTTAAGATCCCCTTTTTATCCCACCAAATGCAATTCCTAGTGTAACTACTTCGACCGACAAAGTGCCATTATGATGAAATCAATCGTTGACTAAAAACAATTTTACTAGGACATTACCAAACAAAATCTTAAAGTGCTCTAAAATCCTCCTAACATGTGGCTCACCTCCGCTCGTGAAAAGGAGGGAAACCTACAAAAATCCACCAAGAACTCGGTAACCTAACCAACATATGAGGTGACCGGTTGTCATATATTCAGACTTTAGGAGAAGCTTAGAAGGATTAGGATTGCTCTTAATTTGATCACAATTGATTTGTCTAAACAAAACAATCGGAATGACTTAGGAATCGGAATAAATTTTCAGTAATCCAAATGGTAAATAAAAAAAAGGGTATATAAAACTTTTAAAATTAGCATTTTGTGGTTTCTATAATTTGGGAATCATTAAAACTTATCATAATAATGAAGAGATGACTAGAGATTCATTTCAAAAGTGGCCAAAGAAAGGAAGGTGAAAATAAGGAATGAGAGAAATATTATGTCATATTTCTTGGTTTAGTTGTTTTCTATATTCGCAAATATTCCTCTGGTGATTTTTTTTTCTTTTTCTTTTTTTGTGTTAAGTGATGCATATTCCTTCTTGTTCATTCTCATCTCTTCCACTTTTGTGAAAAACATGGCAATGAAAGTCGTTTTCATTTTCATTATTGGTTATCATAATATTCCTTTATATTCCAAGTTACCATACACTATTAACCAACCGGAATGAGATCTTATTCCCATTTCACTCTTCTCATTCCCAATAAACAAGCATGGCCTTATTTCTAATAGTTAATACCATGAAAACTCCTAACTGGTACACCTAATAAATTTACCTCAAATTAATTTTTTGAACACTAAAAACCTCCAAACTAGTACACCCATGATAAATTTACCTCAAAATAATTTTTTGACAATAAAAAATCTTAAAACTGTACACCTATGATAAATTTATCCTATATTAGTTGTCTTTAAATTGAGTTAATACCACGAAAAATGTCAAACCAGTACACTGACAAACAAAGGATAAAAACTTCAAACTAGCACACCCGTCAACTATAATGCGTCACCCAACTAGGCACTTTGCCAGTGAAATTCAACGAAAACTAACGGATGGTAAATTTGTCATAAATATATCACTTCGGAGTTTTCGGTGGTAAAAAAAAATTAGTCTTGGTAAATTAATCACAGTTGTATCAGTTTTTGGTTTTTCATGGTATCAATCGTACTTTTAATAGAGAGCATTTTGAACAGCTTCCCAAACAAGTTCTGCAAGCTCATGAGAAATTACAGCGTTTGCATGATAAATTGTCTAGTGGTTATCATTGACTTAAGGATGTAGAGCTGAATACAAGAAGTTGAGGAACTCTAAGGAGACTTTGTATAGAAAATAATCAAGAGTATCCTAGCTTAGACTGGGGAATAAAAAAAAAGCTCTCTTTCATAAGAAGGCAAAATTTTAGAACATCTAAAGAATTCTGCCTAATGAGGATGCAAGGATTATTGAAGGCCACAAACCCATTGCTAATGAGGCTATGAAATCAAATGGAAAGTGGCTCGTGTCATCTCAGATTCTCAGTACCGTCCTTCAAACACTGATGAGGTAATAAGGGATCTTTTGCTATTCAGATTTAATGCAGTCCCAGCATTTTTTTTCTCCTTGAACTTGTCACTCCTTTAGAAATTAGAGCTGTTCTTTGGAGCATGTGTGGAGACGGGTCTCCGGATTCAGATGATGTACTCCTAAATCTTTCACCGGTATTTAGTCGGCAGTAGGTGAAGATTCACAAGAGCACATTATTGACTTTTCTCCTCTCGAAGCGGATGAAAAAGTGAATTCAGATGCAAACCAATTTCATGCAGCTATGTCATATGTACAGGTGCGTAACTAAGATCTTGACTAATAGGCTTCAGCTAAATTTGCCCAGCCTCTATCGGTCCAGGTCAGTCTGCATTTGTAAAAGAAAGGAGCATTCCTGAGAACGTGGTCTTGCTCCTCAGTCAGCGAGATGTTACAATTGCAAGAGAGTCTCTGTTGGAGTAGTGGTAAAGGCGAAGTCGATGAAAGCCTTTGACTCAGTCATCCGAGAGCTTCCTTTCGTCTGTTTCTCAAGAACCATCCCGAGTCCCTGAGGTGTTTGTTCATCCAATTGAAGCGTGCATGACTTCTCCTTAAGAGGTGGAAAAGGGTTAAGACAGTAAGACCCTTTATCTGATCATCTCTTTGTCATTGTAATGGTGGAAAAGCGTGCATAACTTATATATTGACTCGACATAAATAAGAAGATTCGATTGCACTTTCATCCTAAGATTTTAAAATTTTCAAAGCACTTATTGATCAATATTTAGGGAGTTTGTAGAACACGGATCGAAAAATGAAATAGGAACATTTGCAAAAATACTTGTAATTTCCCCCACAATTTTGCCATATGTTAATCGTGACTAGAGCTTAGTTTAAGGGCCAAATCCATTATAGAGGATAAAATGGATGATCAAAATTGATGTGGAGTGGGGCCAATAGTACAGGGCCAATTCTGTAATTTCACGAAGTAGAAAAGGTAACAATTAAGATTTGAGGAATGACCAGATGAACCTTCCTCGTATAAGCATTAAGCACTATCCAATGGAACATTATAAAAATGTGCAATTATTGTCTCAACGTCAATCGCATCGCCTGATTTACGTCCAGAGTCGAAGGGATCGAGTCTCGTCGCAAAGCTTCTCATCTTCACATACCGACTCCCCTAAAGAATTCCTTCCCCAATCTTTCCCCCGCTGAAAATTCTGACAAAGGTTGAATCTTTGACGACAAATCAACCGATCCATCAAAGCTCGCCGTCCGGGTCTCATCCCTATCTCGTCGCGACAGAGCCCTTTTGCTTGCCGGGTTCCCTCGTGGTCTTTGGGGTAACGAATCTGGGGATTCTCTTTCCTGGGTCCAGATTGGTATCTTTCGATACGTTCCGGGTGATCCTCCCTTTTTGATGGGCATCTTCTTTTTGGCTTTGAATCTTGGCGTTGAATGAAACAAAAGAGGGAAATGAAGGTGGCGAAGACGCAGGTATGGCAGCCATGCAAAAAGAAGAGATCTTGATCCGCCTGCTTAAGCTCGAGCTTGAATTGTGATTCTAGACAGAGAAAGTGAAGGACGAGTTTTGGGAAAGGGAGGGGAAGAGGGAGGATGACGTCACGAGGGAGCAGTAGCGGGAGGACACGAGTAGGGAAGTACGAGCTTGGGAGGACTCTGGGAGAGGGGACTTTTGCCAAGGTGAAGTTCGCGAGGAACATCGAGACGGGAGAGAATGTGGCCATCAAGATCCTGGATAAAGAGAAGGTTTTGAAAAACAAAATGATTGGTCAGGTATGGTATTTTCTTGTTTTTTCCCTTAAAGTTTGATAATGTTCTAGTACGATGAGGTTATCATGCGTTAGCTTGGCGATGAGTACTGTAGAACCAAAGTCTAAGGTGATTGCTTGATTGGGGTACGATCATATGGTGGGGACTATGGCGGCTCGACGATGGGATTAGCCGGGTGCTAGAAGAGAGTCCCCGCCACTAGCCTTAAAAACAAAACAAGCAAGAAAAGAATATTACACAGATGTTGTCTGATCTTTTTGTTGGTTGAGAGGAGATTGGAAGTGGGATACGCGGCTTACTGCATTCTTACCGTATCATATTGAGTTGTTTAAGTTCGAGGTAGTCTTGCTAGATGGGTCCTTTAAATGGAGATCATGTGAATGGATGGGGAAATGCTATTTGTGATGTGAAACTTCGATGCTTTGGCTTTTTCAGTATATCCTCATATCCTCATCCTGATAGTGGTGATGTGACACATACAGCTGTTTCATCCCATTATATAGGTGTGCTGAAGAAAGAAAACCGGGTAATAAACATACTAGAAAACCGGGTAATAAACATACTTAACATTCTGAGCTGAACCATTTTAGTACTCTCCAAACAGGTAGAGGCGGGGTAGCTCATTTGAAAGAAGAAAATTACATCTGAAATCAATTACAGCAGGCTAATTTTTTTCTGCCATTCTTGACTAGTGAGAACCAAATAGATAATGTACCAACAAGAATATTATTATATTTGATGAGGTGACATGGCTGATATTGTCAATCATCTGGGCAATCCTACAGGAATGTTTTTGCATCGTTTGGTATGTGGTACTGTAACACTGTTCCATTGGCTTTCTCTCCTTGAAAGTATGCTCACAGGGCACATTCTTTGTTGGAGTACCAAATCGATAGACACACAATTACATCTGAGTCTATCATTGTAGACCCTTGGAAAACGCGAGCTTCGCATCCTTTGGTATTTGGTACTGTAACACTGTTCTGTTGCCTTTCTCTCCTTCAATGTCTGCTCACAGGGCACATTCTTTGTTGGAGTTCCAAATCCATAGACACACAATTACATCTGAGTATATTGGAAAACGCGAGATTTTCGCTGCCAAGGCCTCTTTGTAGTTATTGTCATTAGTGTTGGTGGTAGCTAACTATTTCAACAAGTAATTTTTCTTTCCTATGCTCTATGGCTGTGAATTTTAACATCTCAAACTGGCAGAGTATCTTACCTATTATTGCTGGTTCTGGTGAAATGACTTGTCAAGATTCATAGTTCAACAATCATACATACCTGTCGTGTCAACGTATATATAGTTTGAATACCGAACCCCGAAATTTGGAATAGTAAAAAGAGTGGGTATTGTAAACTGAAAAACGTGCTTTTATCTGGAAATGAATCAACAGAGCAAATTTATCCTGGCTTACTCTGGCTTTTTTATTTTGTGCTATTTTCTTTGAAATTACGGGTATTTCCTTTGATCATCACTCATTTGTTACAACGGTCCTTATTACAAAATAGGATATGGATTCTCTCTCTGTAATCACATACATGATTTGCACGGTCACTTCTGCAAAAATATAAATCATGAGTTGAACAGTCACTAAATCTTTTTCAAGAAGATTCAGTGCTGTTTTCCGTACTAATCTGGCTTCTCCGCAACCAGAACAAGCTAATTAGCCATTGCTATGTCTTTCTATGTAATAAAATGGTTTGCGTGTCAACTAAAGATACTACTACTAAACATCCTTCAATCTCTTCATATCTTTTTAAGTATTCGCATTACATTGTTTGTGATGCAGTTTTTCTCTACTTCAAATCAGAAGATTATGTTACTTGATTTTGTGTGGCATTGTCTTATTGATGTTTTCCATCTTGTGATGTTTTTATTTTCAGATCAAACGAGAGATTTCAACGATGAAATTGATCAGGCACCCAAATGTCATCCGCATGTTTGAGGTTAGCAAAATTTCTTTTTTCTGTTTTTTTTTCAATCATCATACTGACCTCCTGATTACATTTTTACCTTTTTATGCCCGGAACAAAGCTTGTGTGCTTATTTATGTTTTTGGTTCTTACATTTTCATGACAGAGTGATTGATGTGCTTTAAACTGTTGTAGGTGATGGCTAGCAAGACAAAAATATACATCGTGTTGGAGCTAGTAACTGGTGGCGAGCTATTTGACAAAATTGTAAGGCGATAGTTGCAAGTTTCTTGCAAGTTTCTGTTTCCTTTCGGTTACAATTTGGTCTCTGACCTATCTTTTACTTTACGAGCCAGGCAAGTAAAGGCAGGTTGAAAGAAGATGAAGCGAGAAAGTATTTTCAGCAGCTCATCAATGCTGTGGATTACTGTCATAGCAGACGCGTCTTCCACAGGGACCTGAAGGTGACATTTCTCTTCTGATACGGTTATTGTGAGCATGTACCTTGTTCACAAGAGTTGTACATTAAGTACTCAGTTTTTTATTGATTAACTTGGTTTGAAAATCACAGCCAGAAAATTTGCTGTTGGATGCTAATGGAAGTCTTAAAGTTTCAGATTTTGGACTGAGTGCCCTACCTCAGCAAGTTCGGGTAAGATTTGGTTCATCACTCCAGTCTTGTATTCATTCAAACGCAAAAGGTAGCATATTGCATGCCACCTTTATTATCTTATTGGAAGTTTGAATGGCGGTACCATTCGCAGGATCTTTGTTTTTATTTGCACAGCACAAAATTGGCTGAGAGCTGCTCATAGTAGGATCTTCGGCAGTGATATGAAACCAACACTTGTCATTGCTTTACTGTATTACCAAATCTTTCTGGCATTTACAGCTGGATAGCATCAGGCATACTTTAAGTCATAAGACGAATTCTGAAATCTGTTCCTTCTCTGTGTTCCTTAGGATGATGGACTACTTCATACTACTTGTGGAACACCAAATTATGTTGCTCCTGAGGTATAATAAGATCTTCTGCAAATTTAAACTGCAATGCATGCTTGCCACTAGGCATTTACTTCAGTTTTGCGCTCCTCAATTCCAGGTTATCAACAACAAGGGCTATGATGGGGCAAAGGCAGACCTGTGGTCATGTGGCGTGATTCTGTTTGTCCTTATGGCTGGCTATTTGCCTTTTGAAGAATCCAATCTCATGGCATTATACAAAAAGGTTGGCGCTTCCTACAGTTAATATCAAAACAGGAATTTAAGCTATTAAGTCAGTTGGGGAGAGAGTAGAGATATGTAATCCGAAATCTAATCATTGTTGTGGTTATGCCATGACAATGGACAATGGTCATAGGAACATGGTCACTTCATATGTCATAGTTTAATTTTAAAAGCAAAACCTCAAATAGCTGCGCAAAGAACTGTAAAGCTTATTTCATTCCAGAAAAGAATCAACAAACCAATAAAATCTCAAAGGATCAAAAAGATTTTATACAAGTACATATATAGCTGTTATCAGATCCGAGAACTGAGAGCTGCTATCGGATCCGAGAACTGAGAGCTTGTGGTGGGTGGGTCATGTGTATCAGCAAGTTGTCAGTTGACTTGCCATTTTTGCTGCTTAGGAAGGTTTTATTCACCAAAATCACTGCATCTTTGCGCTTTATTTCGCCACAATTTTCTGTTTTGCTTGTATTGCATCCATCACAAGTGAAGCTGGCTATATCAAATTCTCTGTCATTGCAGATTTTCAAAGCCGACTTCACATGTCCTTCATGGTTCTCCTCAAGTGCAAAGAAGCTCATTAAAAGAATTCTGGATCCTAATCCGTCGACTGTATGTAAATTTCTTGTTCTCTCTTTCTTTTTCTAATAATTTGAATTTGGTAGGTTTTCTCTTATGCTTTGAGAAAGGATAGGAAGGTCCTATTTTAGAGTCTTCTTGTTCATGTTTCATTTGCTTTAACATCACCATAATGGCATGGAACAGCGGATTACAATTGCAGAGGTCATTGAGAATGACTGGTTCAAGAAAGGATATAAACCTCCAGTTTTCGAACAAGCCAATGTGAACCTCGATGACGTGAATGCAATCTTCAATGAATTTGCTGTAAGATTCTTTCCTTCAGTTTTCAACATTTTGCCTTGATATTCTGCTACTCTTGTGGTGTCAGTATATGACTCAAACTTGATGTGTTCTTGGCATCAGGACCCCCAAAACCTTGTAGTGGAAAGGCGTGAAGAAGGGCCAGTGGCCCCTGTCACTATGAATGCTTTTGAACTCATCTCTACATCACAGGGTCTCAACCTTAGTACACTTTTTGAAAAGCAAATGGTATGTTCACTCATCTCTGAGACGACAATGATAATTGGAACATTTTCCCCTTATGTCGATGAACAAAGATGAATCTCTTCCTCTGAGATCTTTGGATGCATTTTCCCCATTGCTAATTCCTCTATCAATGAAATTGATTTGGACTCTGTTTCTGTGCTAAATAAAGGCTAGGAGTAATTCAGAGTCGTTCTTCGTTAAATTATCACTTACTTTGATGGGTACTCATGCTCAGTACGGTAGATCTTGCCATTGTTACCGATTCCAAGCCTTGAGTCGCTCAAGCAAAACATTTAGAATGATTTCTCTGTTCAACTTCCAACGAGCATTCCTCTTATTGGGCATTTTACCTTGTTCTTCCATCATTGAAAGTTGAGACTAGATCAATTGGTGAGAAATTAGACAGCTGATGTACCTGAAATTCTAGGGGCTTGTCAAACGCGAAACGAGATTCACATCGAAACATCCAGCTAACGAGATAATTTCGAAGATTGAGCAAACTGCTATGCCATTAGGTTTTGACGTGAAGAAGAATAACTTCAAGGTATGCGATGACCCTTCTCCCTCCCTCCCTCTCTATACAACAAACTTCCTTCTCTCCTCTCTCTCTCTCTCTCTCTCTCTCTCATATCACCGCACTTTATGAGCATTTAGCTGGAGTAATCTTTTATTTAGCACACTAATGACCCATATCAGTTTTATATTTACGTAATTCCTGCGTTGACCATGTTTTCGATGTTCATAGTCCTCTACATTATCAGCTGATGGAGTATATTGGAGAACCATGTAGAATTGAAAATGCCCTAAAGGTTTAACCTATGCCGGGTTTCCTGTTGCAGATGAAGTTGCTTGGAGAGAAGACTGGACGGAAAGGTCATTTGGCTGTTGCAACAGAGGTATGCTTTTTGTACGTTTTATTCGGGGTCTATGGTGATCGCAAACAATCTATAGTAAACTGAATTACTTATTCATACCATGTGATGAGCTCTTCTTTTCAGATTTTTGAGGTGGCTCCTTCACTTTACATGGTTGAACTGCGGAAATCTGGTGGAGATACACTGGAGTTTCACAAGGTATGAGTTTCATGAGTTTCATTGTGCAAATTACTCTTTCAAATGGACGTGGTATTTCTTATACGGATTCATTTTGACGATAGACCTTATCAATTTTTGAACTCGCAACTTTTTTTCTTTTTTCGTCCTTTAATTTATTTTTCTTTGATTGAGTCTCTGACAAACTTCATCCATGCGGTGTGGTCCTTCAACACACACCAATGACACTAAGTTGGTCTAGCAAATTATGATGACATCTTTGTACACATCTCACTTAAATGGAAAATCACAAAACCATCCTCAACTTTGCTCCCTAGATGAAGTACTCTCCTCACATTTTAAGGCCTACACATCAAATATCCCCCAACTGAAAAATACTCCAATGCAAAAGGTGAGGATGGTAATTGTAGGTTGAACTATGAGAAGCGTAATTGGTATGAGGAGTACAGTCGGGGAAGATATTTGTAATTCTCAGTAGCTTGAAATAAAAAAGGGAGAGATACATTTCCTGAACAGATTCCTGGAATGCGGACTTTTGTTTGTATCATGGTCATGATTTAATTGATCAACTCATAAAATTGAAGTTTCAACTTTTCTCTCAAATCAATTTGGGTCCAACCTTATGCACCACAAACCTATTTTCTGCAGTTTTACAAGAACCTTTCAACTGGGTTGAAGGATATTGTCTGGAAAACAGATGAAGCAATTGAAGAAGAAACCGTCGGTGGTAAGTATGCTGCTGATGTTGGATGTGGATTTTCTTCCCATATTTAGTTACACGGTGTTCGGTTTTCCATAAGAAGATGCACAGTTTCCGCACTTTGTTTCTGTCACATAATCATCCTCTAGTTGCATCTTAGACAAGGTTGCAAATGGCGACATTGTGCGATCATTTGGGTTGCCTTCTATGCATGCTTTTCTAGTAGATAAATTAAGTTCATGTTCATAATCCCGGTCCGGCACACATGCACTCACTAAAATTATTTCACAAATTATAAACGCACCAAATGCTAGGGGTCTCTGGTAATTGTTTGAACTGTAACACCATTAAACCCTGCCTTCAGCCGATTGAGATACTTTTTTTGATTAGTTATTGTTGAAGGCATGTGACGAATTGACTCTTCCGTGTGGTTTGTCCCGATACAGGTGCCGTGGATGCTAGATCTTGATGGTTGTTTACTGCACATGCTTAAAATGTCGGTGGACGAACGAATTGGCTTGCTCTTTGCTTTTTATTTTTGTATACTGGGTTGAAAACTTGGTATGTATCATAGGTCGGACTATTCTTGCTTTTCCTTGCTTTTTCGCGTGGAATTCTGTGAATCATAGTAATGTTGGATTTGAAACTCTCTCTATATACAAGTGTGCCGCGCATTCCGCCGTTGACCATTCACCTCTAGGCTTTGTTGTTTCCTTCATGACGTGAGTCTTTAATCTTCGGTGCATTTTAGCCCTAAACTTTTTAATTGCTTCGATTTAAGTCTTAAATCTCTACTAAAAAAAAATTTGCAATGAAGTCTAAAAATCTGAATGTCTTATGTAGGCAATTTTTAAGTGGGACTAAACAATTTTAGGCACCGTTTGTCGAAAGGACTTGGACCATGCTTTTTAAGAAAGCTATGAAAATTAAATCAATTAAAAAACTTTCGAACTATGTTGCATTTTGAACTTAAGTTTTAATGTTTTTATACTCTTGAACCAAAAAAACTGAAAAAAAAAGACTTTCCAGAACTATTAATTAGATGAGCATTCTCCCATCATCAGTCTTTCCAATCATACTCTCCGGCGCTATTCTCAAGTTTGAACTTCATTTTTTTTTCTGACTCTAGCCGTTGATGCCTTTATTCAGTTGTACTTACATGAAATTATGAGGCATATAGTCGGTGTATCACTTGAATAGGTTCGGAAAAATACGAAAATTTCGTACAATCCACCGAAATGATACGAATTATGTTGTGCCTTTATGCATTCGATGATTAGTGCGATTGAAAATCGAGATCTCTTAGAACGGATCATGATCTGTTTAAGTACTTAAATCGTAGTTAACCATAACCGGCTCAATGTTATGTCCAGTCGTGTTATAAAGTCGATGTCTCAAATTCCCTAGTGCTTTTTCCGAAAAAAAAAAATTATGCACTCAAAGAGTTTTTTCTATACAAAAAATAAAAATAAAAGGATGGGACAAACCAAAGCTTATGATGATTTTCCGCTTATTCGCGTTGTAGAATAAATAATGATACAAATTATTCACGTCTCATTTTCCTCATAAACTTAGCAACGTGTATTATTACATTATTAGCTATTTATGTAACGAATATACATCTTCATATCGTGATAAGTATATTAGCCCAAAATTGAACGAATTTGAAAAGGAAAAAAGAAAAGCAAAACCGTCATAGAAATAATAAGGCTAACAACCATCATACAAAAAAAAAAACCGCTTAAGAAATTAGAACAGAGAGCCAACAATGTATATCAAGTATATTTTCACTAACAATCAATCGATATGCTCGGTATACATTGTTGACCCGTTATTCTTACAACTCGAGCAACTGGCTTGAGAGTTTGATTGGCTTAGGAAAATGTCTAATCGGGATTCTACAAGCGACGATGGGACAAAATTACTAATTACCATCATAAAGGCAACCCTCTCTTCTTTCATTTCTCATATTATTTCCCCCTTATTAATGGAGCCAATAGTTCAAAGATTTGGACATCATTATTGTTATGTATACCTTGAATAGGTAATAGGCTTAAGTTATGGGCCATGGGCCAACATTAGGGTTTGAGGGGTAATACTATAAATATTGCCCTTTGCTCATTCTGTCTGATAGAGAGAAGCTTACGTTGCCTCTTTTTTGTAATCTCTTGATTCTCATAGTGGATTTTGCCTCTCTTCTCTCCCGTGGTTTTCCCGCAAGGGTTTCCACGTAAATCTTGTGTGTTCTGTTCTTCTTATCTGTCTCAATTTCGTCTTAGTTTTCGCATTGTCGTAACAAATTGGTATCAGAGCCTAAGGTTTATCCGTCGACGAAAGAGAGACACGAGATTTCGAAAATTTAGATTTCGTCAGTTTGGATCTCGATTTTGGAGTTGTCCCCGAAGCATCATCAGTCGATCAGAATTGTGTTCGTGTGTTCAGTGCAAGACGGTGGACGATTTTGATTTTGGAGCCCTATCAGATCAGAATCGTGTTCGTGTGTTCGTGTTCTCAGTGGAAGTTGGTTCAGCTTTGGATTTGAGACTTTTGTTGATTGGTTGTCCACAAAAGGACGTGAAGAGAGAGAAGCTTACGTTGCCTCTTTTTTGTAATCCCTTGATTCTCATAGTGGATTTTGCCTCTCCTCTCTCCCGTGGTTTTTCCCGCAAGGGTTTCCACGTAAATCTTGTGTGTTCCGTTCTTCTTATCTGTCTCAATTTCATCTTAGTTTCCGCATTGTCGTAACAAACTGGTATCAGAGCCATAATTTATTCCGAGTCGAAGAAACGTGCACGAAATCCTTGGATAGCACTGAGTTTTAGCTCCCATCAAACTTTTCGATATCAAATTTCGTTGCTGAACTTGAAGCCATAATTTATTCCGAGTCGAAGAAACGTGCACGAAATCCTTAGATAGCACTGAGTTTGGGACTCTTTAGAACAGCAACACTCCGCAATCAAGCTCTGGAATGCTCTCGTCGTCCTTCAATTAAGCACCCACGGACTTGTAAATTCGTGAATAGTTGATGGCTTCGAAACAAAACAAGTCCACGAACTAAGCCCCACGAACACACGAATTCCATGAATCTGTACTGGTAATGCGCCTGATCATGCCAACGCCTGAAACGAGTGCTTGGCCTGATCGTTTCGTCTCGGGTTCGTCCTTCAATTCGTAACTTGGGATAGTGCTCCAACGCCTTGATAGTGCGCCTCAAATTTGCAGCCGAGACTTCTGCTCGCCTCTCTCTTTCGAATTTTAGAGAGACCATGATTGTTAGTAGAGAAACTATTGATTTTGAAGATGTCAAGACTAGTCTACTAAATAAGCAGAAACTTGATACAGAATTGACTTCTGATGGTAGTAATAATCATGGGGCTGGTTTAGTCGATAGAGGAAGATCTATTGAGAGAAGAAATAGTGGCAGGAGCAGGTCAAAATCTAAGCATAGAGATATGATTTGCAACTATTGTAAGTCTCCAGGGCATATCAAGATAAATTGCCTAAAACTGAAGGCAAAGGAGCGAAGAGAAAATAATTCGAATCAACAGAATCATGGGAATGTCAATTGTCATAACAATTGCAACTATCAGAATAGACAGAATAGGCGAAACGAAAATCCTGCTCAAGCTGATGTTGTTAAAGAAGAAGACAAAGATTGGCTATTGATTGCAGATAACAAAGATAAATTCTGTGATAGTTGGATTCTTGATTCTGGCTGCTCATATCATATGTGTCCTCATCGAGATTGGTTCTCTACGTATAAAGAACATGATGGTGGAGTTATTCTCATGGGTAATGATGCTAGATGCAAAGCTATTGGGATTGGCACAGTTAATATTAAGATGCATGATGGCATGATCAGAACTTTAGATAATGTCAGGCATGTGCCTGATTTGAGGAAAAATCTAATTTCATTGGGTACACTTGACGCCAATGGTTGTAGATTTACTGCTGAGGGTGGAGTTCTGAAAATTATGAGAGGCTCACTTTTGTTGATGAAAGAGCTTAAAATTGGTACTTTGTATCAGCTGCAAGCCTCTACTGTTACTGGTTCTGCTGCAGTCTCTTCTGAGATGACAGATTCAGATAATACAAAATTATGGCATATGAGATTAGGCCATATGAGTATTAGAGGGATGGAGGAGCTAAGTAAAAAAGGTCTCTTGTGTGGTCAGAAAATTGGAAAACTGGATTTCTATGAACACTGTGTTTTTGGGAAACAGAAAAGAGTCAGTTTTAAAATAGGAATTCACAGCACAAATGGCACTCTGGATTACATTCATTCTGATCTCTGGGGGCCTGCTAGAGTTCCATCGAAAGGCCTTGGTTCCAGGTATGTACTCACTTTTATTGATGATTTTTCAAGAAAAGTTTGGGTATTTTTTCTCAAGGCAAAAAGTGATGTTTTCGTTACTTTCAAGCAATGAAAAACATTAATTGAGAATCAGACCGATAAGAAAATCAAGCG
Organism: Rhodomyrtus psidioides; assembly: GCA_021437785.1. NCBI lineage: Eukaryota > Viridiplantae > Streptophyta > Magnoliopsida > Myrtales > Myrtaceae > Rhodomyrtus > Rhodomyrtus psidioides. The sequence continues at coordinate 1,925,262 of JAILYB010000142.1, read as the reverse complement.
GTTGAGAATAGATAATGGGCTAGAATTTTGTGGAAGCGAATTTAATGAGTTTTGCAAGAATGAAGGAATTGTGAGACATCATACTACAGTGTATACTCCGCAGCAGAATGGTATTGCAGAACGTATGAACAGCACCTTATTAGAAAGAACAAGATGCATGTTGTCTAACGCTGGTTTGGGCAAGGAATTCTGGGCTGAAGCAGTCAATACTGCTTGTTGGTTAATAAATCGTTCTCCTTGCATGCCTATTGAGAACAAGACACCCGAGGAGGTATGGTCATGTAAACCTGTTGATTATTCTTCTCTTCGAATATTTGGATGTCCAGCATATGCACATGTTAGTGAAGGAAAACTAGAGCTTAGAGCGAAAAAATGTATTTTTCTTGGTTATGATTCTGGTATAAAAGGTTATAGGCTTTGGTGTTCTGATTCATCTAAGATTATAATTAGCAGAGATGTTACTTTTGATGAGTCTGCTATGCTTCATCCTGTCAAGAAATCATTAGATACTTGTCAAGAAAATCTACAAAGTACATCAAAGAAGGTGGAGTTTGAAGTATCTTCTTCATAGCAAGTTCAGTTAGTGACTGATAATATTGAGATTGAAGAATCTGAAGAAGAGAATTATTCCATAGCCAAAGATAGACCGAGAAGAACAGTAAAACCTCCACAGATGTATGGATACTCAGATTTTGTTGCTTATGCTCTTTCAGCTGCAGAGTCGATAGAATATGCTGAGCCTAAAACGTACAAGGAAGCTATTTCCTCAAAAGATTCAGCAAAGTGGTTAGTTGCTATGAATGAAGAGATGGAATCTCTTGAAAAAAATCAAACTTGGGAGCTTGTCAAACCACCAAAAGGAAAGAAGATTGTGGGTTGCAAGTGGGTTTTCAAAAGAAAGGAAGGTATTCCTAGAGTTGAAGACATTAGATTTAAAGCACGTCTAGTCGCTAAAGGCTATAGTCAGATTGAGGGAGTTGATTTTAATGATGTGTTTTCACCCGTCGTTAAACACAGCTCTATTCGGGTCTTTCTTGCGTTAGTTGCTATGCATGATTTAGAGTTGGAACAACTCGATGTGAAAACAGCTTTCTTGCATGGTGAACTTGAAGAGAAAATCTATATAGGTCAACCTGAGGGTTTTTAGTTTGAAGGTAAGGAAGATCATGTATGTTTATTGAAAAGATCTATCTATGACTTGAAGCAATCACCTAGACAGTGGTACAAGAGATTTGATTCTTTTATGGTGCAACTTGGCTATTGTAGAAGCAAATATGATAGTTGTGTATATCTGTGCAAACTTCCAAATGGATCTTATATTTATCTGTTGTTATACGTTGATGACATGTTGATTGCAGCAAAAGATAAATTTGATATACAGAATTTGAAGGCACAGTTGAGCACTGAATTTGATATGAAGGATTTAGGTTCTGCGAAGAAAATTCTTGGTATGAAAATTCAGCGAGATCGGAAAAGAGAAAAATTGTATCTTTAACAGAAAAGCTACATTGAGAAGTTATTAGATCGTTTTGGCATGAAAGATGCCAAACCAGTGAGTACTCCTCTTGCTGCTCATTTTCGTTTATCAGCTGAATTATATCCACATACAGATGATGAAATAAAATATATGTCAAGTATTCCATATTCTAGTGCAGTTGGTAGCGTTATGTATGCTATGGTTTGCACTCGACCTGACATATCACATGCTGTTAGCGTGGTAAGTAGATATTTATCATGCCCAGGTAAAATTCATTGGCAAGCAGTGAAGTGGATTTTGAGATATCTGAAGGGTACTTCAGATTATGGTTTAGAGTTTGGAAAAACTTGTGAAACTCTTACTGGATATGTTGACTCTGATTATGCTGGTGACCTTGATAAAATGGGGTCTTTGACAGGGTACATATTTACTGTTGGGGGTTGTGCAGTCAGTTGGAAAGCTTTTTTGCAGCATACAATTGCTATGTCTACTATAGAGGCAGAATATATGGCTATTACAGAGGCAATCAAAGAAGCTATATGGTTAAGAGACTTATTTGGAGAGCTCAGTATGGATGATGATGTGACTATTGTGCATTGCGACAGTCAGAGTGCTATACATCTTACTAAAGATCAGATGTATCACGAGAGAACAAAGCACATTGATGTGCGGTTTCATTATATTCGAGACATTCTTGCTGATGGCTATATTAAGGTCTTGAAGATTGGTACAGAAGACAACCCAGCTGATATGTTGACAAAGTCATTACCTTTTACTAAATTCAAGCACTGCTTGGATTTGGTTAATGTTTGCAGCAGCTGAGTTTTATGCTGGTGGGAGGAGAAGATTGACTTAATACTTATGTCTACTTGGGAATTCAAGTCAAGGTGGAGATTTGTTATGTATGCCTTGAATAGGTAATAGGCTTAAGTTATGGGCCATGGGCCAACATTAGGGTTTGAGGGGTAATACTATAAATATTGCCATTTGCTCATTTTGTCTGATAGAGAGAAGCTTACGTTTGTCGCGACCCGTCCGAAAGCGGACGCGGCTAATGGATTACCGATCACGGGTCTTGGATCGGAGTGGGCCCTCCCAGGCCCATACCAAATCGCGGCGGGAGTTTTCATTTAATGGGTTTCGACGATAAGAGTCGATCGCTTTCGACCTTCAGTGTGGTCGTGATGGCATGTGCAACTTGTGCATGCATTTGGAGTCGCCACCGGTCTTTCTTGGAGGGTAGACCGGAAACCTTACTGACCGATTGGGAGAGATCGATCAGTTCTACGGAACCAGAGATTTTGGGTTCGGGGACTTGGTTACGCTGGTGTCAGTACCAACGCCCTTTCGGTACCTAACGCGAGTGATTTTTCCTAGCTAAGAGTTCATGCAAGCGCAATTTTAGGTGAGGTAGGCTTAATTCAGGGTTTCATGCAGATTGGAAGACTGTTCCTATCAATCACAATCAATTTAAATGAAAGCGCAATCAAGTGCGTAAACAAATCACATCGATGCACATTAATTCAAATCAATGGCTTCCTCATAAGGGCTTAAGGAATGTGTGATTTCGGACCAGGGGTAAAATGGGAAGATTTGGAGGCGATTAGCCCGAAGGGCAAAATCGTCAATTTTTGGAAGACTCGGATATCGAATTACCCAAAATACTCCATGGCCAGTTGATTGTGGCCATTTCCCATTTTTGAGAATTTTTTTGGGATTTCTTGATTTTTCTTCAATTTTTGGAAGACGATTCGCCCGAAAGGGCGAAATCGTCATTTTTAAGAAGGGTCGGGTTTAAAACACCCGGGATGAGACTTGGCCAGTTGTTTGTGGCCATTTCCTATTTTTTGGGATTTTCCTGGATTTTTTAGAATTTTTTTTGGAAGACGGTTTGCCGAAAGGGCAAAACCGTCATTTCTGGAATGTCCGGGGGTCAAAAGACCCGGAACAGGCCATGGCCAGTTGAATGTGGCCATTTCCTATTTTCTGGAATTTTTTAGAATTTTTCTGAATTTTCCGAATTTTTTTGAATTTTTTATGATTTTTCATTTTTTATTATTTAAAATTATTATCTGATTTTTTTATTATTTAAAATTGTTATCCGGGCCGGGTTGAACCCGGCCCACGACCCGGACCCGCGACCCAGGCCCACGGCCGAAACCGGCCTTGCCAAAAAAACGACGTCGCTTCACTATTTTTCCATTTAAAACGATTTTTGATTTTTTTTATTCATTTTCCTTAATTATCCAAAATCAACGGATCGGACGGTCTACGCTGCGCCACGTGGCTTCTTTTGATGCGTCCGATCTTGGGATAGATCGTACGTTTCACAGAAGGCCACTTAGCACCGTCCGGACCGTTGGATCACATTTTATTTATTAATCCTCCAAAAATCCCAGATCGCGACACGTGGCGAAGCCACGGCCGTCCGATCTGGGTCTTGCTCAATCGGACGTGGCCCCCCCTACGCTGACGTGGTGCCCACGTGGCACGCCACGTCAGCACGTTGACCGCTGACCAAGACCGTTGACCGCCGGCGACCTCGCCGGAGAAGACGATGAATAGTGCAATTTCCAGCGAGGTCGCCGGAAATCTCGCCGGAGGGCCCCGAAACCGAGCCAAAACTTGGCGTTTTCCACTCCTTTCTTCAGCGTCCGACTCCCTAGGACCTCGGCATCAACATACAACCGAAAATAACACCATGAACACGTGAAATGCCAGCGAACCGGACCTCCTAACCTCTGTTTCCGGCGAACGATTCGCAGAAGTTACTTTCGCGTTCAAGCTCGTTTCTGATCCATCATACAATATCCAAAGTAGGTTTAGATGCTTACCTGAGTTACTTCAAGGGTCGGCGACTACTCGAACTCGTCGGACCGAGCTTTTAGCTCGGGTGTCGCGTCGGGGAGCTCCGGCCCACCTCCTCGAACATTTTCGGGGCAGAACGAACAGCAGGCCGAGGTTAGCATCGGTTTTAGAAATGTTTTAGGGCAAGAGACACACAGAATGGGGTCGAGGAAGGGTCGACCGAGGCTCAATCATTCGAACGCTCATTTAGGCATTTCGTCAAACGCATTGCGCTCATGAATGAAATAGTACTCAGGGAGTAAAACCGACCTATTTTGGGGCTCGACCACGGCCGTTGAAGCTTCTCTGACGACCTCAGCAGCTCTGAGGTCTTGGTCGCATCCCATTCTCGCCTGCTCTCTCTCCGTTTTTGCTCGAATTCCCCTCCCCTCTCTCTCGGCCGAGCTCTCTCTATGCTCTCTTTTTTTTTCATTAAACCGACCCTTTCCTTCACCATGGCCGACCGCCTTTTGGTAGTGGAATGCCCACCATCGACCACCATCGATCGACATTCCCCACGATACCTTCTTTTGCAAAAAAAAAATGCCGCGGCGGGCCTCCCCTGTTTCGTTCTCCTTTCGGCCGGTGGGTCTGCAACTAAGTTGCAGACCCGGTCGGACCGGGTCGGGTCGGGTCTGACCCGACCGGCCCAGTTCGACCAATTCGCCCAAATTGGGGCCCAAATTGACCTCTTTTCATGAAATTGATGACAAAATCGGATTCCTTGACATGTTTTCTATTCAATAGGGGTATTTTTGTGGATCAATTGGTTGAAATTTAATGAAAACCCCAAATTACCCTTAGGATCCGAAAATGATTTTTGCTCAATCGAGGGCCTAAATGACCAAATTAGTAAAAATTAAGGCCACCAATGGATCCCTCATGATGAAAACTATCGGGTAGAGGTGTTTAATTCCAATGGGTATGCCCGTATGAAATTTAATTTCAAAAATTGTGAAACCGGGGACTAAATTGAAAGAAATTTGTGCAATTAGGCCCTTTTGTTCAAAATTGATCAAATTGGAGGGAAAATTGACCCAATTGCACTTCAAGACTTTAGTATCCAATGTCATAGTTTATAAAAAGTGGGAATTAAAAATTAAAAGACTCGAAAAGGATTTTTTTATGCCCGATTCGGGTTTATGTTTGTGAAGAAACATAGTGACCCGAGCCGAATTTTCAAGATTTAAGGTGACACACTTGAAGAGGAAATTAAAAAAAAATTATTGAATATTTTTGTGTAATTTGCTGACCACGAATGGTATTTTTCTGATTTTTTTGGTATTTTTAATAATTAAATAAATTCAAAAAAATATTAAAAATTACGAAAAATATTTTTTGTTCAAAATTGGCTCTTGAGACTAGGCCAAGGCTTCCAAAGTTGATTTTGTGATTTTATGACCTTTTTTGATATTTTTAATTAATTTTAAAGAATAAAAATCACAATAATAAATGGTCAAAAATCAGGTGTCAACAACGTTGCATCTTTTTTGTAATCCCTTGATTCTCATAGTGAATTTTGCCTCTCCTCTCTCCCGTGGTTTTTCCCGCAAGGGTTTCCACGTAAATCTTGTGTGTTCCGTTCTTCTTATCTGTCTCAATTTCGTCTTAGTTTCCGCATTGTCGTAACAATTATTAGTCATTTCTATAACGAAAATACATTTAAGGTTAATATCACGAAGAACCCCAAACTGATACATATGTGATAAATTTACCATAAATTGATTTTTTTTACCACGAAAACCCTCAAACTGGTATACCTATGACAAATTTACCATTCGTTATATTGGGTTAATACCACAAAAAATCTATTATAGAGTGAAAATCCTAAATTGGTACATCCATGAAATGTCATGTGCCATCTAACTCAGCAATTTGACAGTTAAATTTAACGAAAATTAACGGAGAGTAAATTTATCATAGGTGTACCAGTTTGGAGAAAATTTGTCAAAGTGTATCAGTTTGAGTTTTTTTACGATAAAAAAAAATAATTTGGGGTAAATTTATAACATGTGTACAAGTTTAGGGTTTTCCATGGTATTAACCCTACATTTAATTAGATTTGATAAAAATGGATTGAAATTGAGAAGGACAAAAGAAAAAAAAAATCAAAATCATATTAGAAGATAATAACGATAATAATAGTCCTACCAAAAAAGCTTAAGAAGCTAGAACAGAGAGCCAACAATCGACTCGAGCGTCTCATCGGCTGATGAAGATGTTTAAACGTGGTTGTACAAGCAATGTGGGACAAAATTGACAATTATCATGGCAAAGGCATCGCTCTCTTCTTTTATTTCTCATCTTATTTCCCCCTTATATATATGGAGCCAACGGCGTTTCAGAGATGGGGCATTATTATTAAACATTCTATAATCAAAATAATGTATCTAATTACATTCAATAAACATGGAACGAAATTGAGAAGGAAAAAAGAAAAAGAAAAATAAAATCATCTTAGAATATAGTAAGGCTAACAAAAATTCCACTAAAAAAGCTTAAGAAGCTCGAATAGAGAGCCAACAATGTATGTCAAGCGCATTTTTTTTTTCTTGTTGCTAACAATCAATCAATATGCTTGATATACATTGTTGACCCGCCATCCTAACAACTCGAGCTACTGGCTTGAGAGTCTGATCGACTTATGAAGATGTTTAAACGGGGTTCTACAAGCGATGTGGGGCAAAATTAACAATAACCATTAAAAAAATGCATTGATCTCTTCTTTTATTTCTCAACTTATTTCCCTCTTATTTATGGAGCCAGCGTTTCAAAGATCTTGGCATAATCAAACCCAATTGAGAAGTTCATGATCTCAGAGAAAAATTTACCTTGGGAAAATTGTGTCTCTGTCAGACTTCATATGGAAGTTAGAATTTGTCTATGAGCAAAAAAAAAAAATGGAAGAACACCATGTAATTGTACTATCAATTTATGACATGACTCTCAATCCTCACTATAAAGTCATCTCACTGCCTGAAGAATGTCCATATTACATTAGCCAAAGCGGAAACTCACATCATACTCGCAAATCAACCGTCAGTTTTCATCTCCTTTTCAAGCTATTGACAAAGCAGAAGGCAGATTGGAATATATCAAGATGCACCAAACGCAAACTTGGAACTATAGTTACAACAGTTGTCCGAGCGATGTTCAGGTGTGATTCGAGCGCACGGAGAGTCCCGTGTGGGAATAGCCATGGCGATCGTTAAGATGCCGCTTCGAACTCGATCTCCCAGCCGAAATTTCAAGATCCGTCTGCTTTCCGAGCAGCAAAGAATGTTCGGATCCCGCCCATTTTTGCACCTAGCTAAAGAGGGCGTTCTGAGAGGTGAACACACCCCAAGCTTCCTGAAAATTATAGCAGCAATCGCTCAGCGTCACTTCCCGACGCCTGCATCGAACAAGCTTGCTGTTAAGTCGAGAAGAACGAATTGTGGACTTTACCTGGAGGATCGAGAAGGCCTTCTTGGCGACGTACTTTTGCCGGACTGTCGCCCCTTTCTGCTGGAGCTTATCTGGGTGGAGACACAGCCTTGCTTTCTGGTAAGCCTTCTTCACTTGAGAGCTCTCTATGAGACTCATCAGGGGCACCGAGCCCCAACCGCTGTTCGGCCAGAGGATCTGAATCCATCCACGTCCAGTAAGCGCCGATGTGAGCAAAGACTAAAGGCTAAAAACACAAAAATGCGAGATGGGATTGGGGAAAGAGTGAGAGCTAAGTACCTGATCCAGTGTCGAGAGGACTAGCCGGATATTTGTTTCTTTGCCGGCTGACCACTCCCGTAAGTTCTGATCCAACAGTTCCATTTCCTTCAACACAACGCGAGCTATTAGAATCTATTATCTATCAAAATGCGAGCAAAGCTCGAAGTTCGCCTTTACTCGTACAAAAGCTAGTGAAAACGTCGTCGAAAGACATTAAGCCAGGGATTCTCAAATCCATCACATGCAGATTACGTTCTTCCTCAGGCCAAAGGACTAATGGTCGCGCAGAACAGTCAATTTCTTTCAAAGGCATTGTTGCCTTCTCATGAATTTGAAGTATCTTGCACAGTACAGTTTGATGCAATAGACACAGATAAGAAATAGCTTACATCATTCTCTGATTGCGCGCCGCCATCTTGCCTCGTCCCCTCATCTTGTTCTTCCTGTCAAATACAGAAACCCCGATGCCTCATAAGAATTCGGACCGACATAGTTCACTCGCAGTCGATTTCACTTCCTATTTCTAATCATGTTAGGGAAAACAATGTCACTTAGATAACTTCATAACTTGTGCATCAGTACTGATTGATTTGCTTAAGATTGTTTACCTCTGAACATTGCATCTTGCTATGTCTGCTTGTGTCAAGAAATTCACAAGCTTTTGATCTCCCTTCGGAATTGCAGACATTAAAAGAGATCGATCGTCAGCCTCGCAACGCCAAAAATAATTAGCCAAATTGGCCTAAGTGCGGCTCAAGCTAAAATCAGTAACATTACCTTCGGTTTCCGGAGAGTTCTGGTTTCCAACCTCTGTCATTCTCCATCGGTCTTTCCCGTCGCCTGGTGCTCGAAACTTTTCCTTGGCCCAGGCAATCGCCTCATCGATCCCCAATGCTTCGCCAGAGCCGTCTTGGCGATTCGAAGCACCGATCTCAATGACAAAAGAACCTGATATCTCATCTTCGTCTTGGTCCTCTATCTCTCGTTCCCGGACCACGTGAACCCCATCTCGGATGTTGAGGTTGTTGCCTTCAGGATCTTGACAGAGCGAAGAGATCACGGACGACGGGGAGTTGATCTCCATGTCATCATCCTCGACCGGTATCTTCATTCGTTGGCGGGAGCTCGGTTCTTCAGTAACGGATTCCGGCGAGGGAACAGGCCGCGCAAAGCCATTGTACGAGCGTCTCGAGTTCGATTTGTGTTCTTGTTCAGTAAATCGCTCGTCGGACCATGAAGGTTGGCTGTAGGGAAATGCTGGAATTCCTTGCTTCTTTAGATGATCGCCGGGAGCAGTTGCGACCGAATTCCATCGGCACGGCACGTTGATCGGCCTGTCGACATGGATCAACACGAAATTAAGTTGTGGTCTGCCATTATCTTCGTTATAACTTTCGCAGTACGTTGCTTTTCTTGATGATCAGGAAAACCGATATCTCTCTTTAGTCGCTACTGTTTCACCTGGAAACAGAGCCAGTAAAAGTTCAGTGACTACCTGAGCTTTGAAGCGAAAGATGATAGTCCAACGTCATCTCCGATCGCCGGCCGGAGAGGGCTCAGCTCCTCCGAGCTCAACGCCGACGACGAATTCGACTTGGACTTTGACCCCGACATTACCTTCGACCCCGGCCTCGACCTCTCTCGAGACCTCCGGTCCCCATCTGACCCGAACACGTCGCCGTAGAACAGCTCCGCTGCAGCCGCCGGGATCCTGAACGCCGGCAGGCTCCGGCCCGACTTCTTCGCCGGAGAGGCGAACTCCGGCGGCCGGAACACTTCGTCGTAGAAGCTGGAGGCCGGATCAGAGGGCGCGAAGTCGCCGGAGAACTTGCGGAGAAGGACGGTACGTGGCGGGCCGCCGAAGACGTCGGAGAAGTCGTCGGGGTTGAGGTTCTCGGAGATCGGCATCCTCCTCGCGAAGTCCGACGGCGGGGGAGTCCTGGCGGTGGGCCGCGGCGGAGAACGGACGTGCATTCCCATGCGCATCCGCCAAGACTCGTCCATTTCTGCTCACACAGAAAAGAGAGCAAAGGGGTTGTTTCGTATGGGCATTGAGTGGAGGAAAAGGAACTTTTTTTGCATGTATAAAAAGAAACTTTGTCCAACTTTTGGGACCGAAAAAGAGAAAATAAAAAAGTTATGGGCATGTTTTATGAACTTTATCCTATGAAATGGGATTTTACTTTCTTATTTGTTCGCTAATAATCATCGTATGAAACTGTAGTGACATTGGCAAATAAATTGAAATGGATGGTATGATCGTGTAATTCTGATAATGATGTTTATAAAATTTGATTTATTAGCTAACCACTTGATAAAAGACTTTGTTATCATAATATTTTTCGGGTAAATGCGAGAATAACAGCATGTTGTGAGTCACAAATTCTTAAAAGAGTGGATCTCATAATAACTTTTAATTAATTATTATTTATTATTTATGACCTAATTAAAAGAGACCATTACACAATAGTCATCTAAAGATTTGCTATATGAAAAAAAAAATACCATTTTGATATGATTGAGAGAATTATTCCTTGTACGTTGAGTTGTTTGCTTGATAAGTTGGCTATTGATGTGCTTGATTGAGGGGGTTTGAGTGGGGCTCTATTCATGTGCTTGATGTTTTTTTAGTGCTTTATTTTATTCTTCTTTTTTTGTTAGCAAAAGGCAAGCTTATCCTCCATTTGTACCCTTCAAACCAAAATTTACAAAACAAAGAATTTGGAATGTTAATGGATAAGAGAGTAAGAAGGAACGGTCGGCATTAGCGACCCCTTTGAACGTTACAATCAGGGTCCCATGCCCACTACGCAAAGATCGAATCGAGTCATAGTTACCAATCTAACAAACCGCAGACCCGAAGGTCCAAGATTGGCGGGCCCATCGCCTTTGCCCCCCCCACCAAGACGCCAGCAATCGGTGTTTCTCCGCACAAGAGGCGTGTCGAGATTAGGCGATGCAGCACAGGCCGCTTAGAGATTCGTTCACGAGACGAATCGAACCTGCGAAGGCTGCAAAACAAGTCTATATTAACCAACCTTGGCTGTATTAGCCTTCATTCTTTTGCTAGTGATTGCCATCCTCGTTCAGAATCATGTGGAGAGCAAATTTTAGTACCACTTTTTGACTGTGGAATGATGTGGGAAAATGAATGATGGGATGGGAATCGTGTGTGATGATATTATTAAGACTTTTTTGTATCACGCTTGCTAACCTGGAAAGGTGTCTTATTGGTTGGATGGTGGGGCCCAAAGCCTCTCTCGATGAAGTATAATCATCATAACACATCACTAAGTGGATTTTTTTTTTTTTATCTTGTTCTTCTTTATTCTTTCTCCCCTTTTATTATTTTGTGCTTTAATTTATTCTTCACTTTTCTTCTTAAGTCCAGAACCAAATTTTCATCTTCCGAATTAGATCGGCCTTCGACCAAAAAAAAAAAAAAAGAATTAGATCGGCCAATCCGTGATCTAGACCGAGAAAGAAAATCAAATTTAAGGCTCCGATTGTTTTGCGAAAAACAATACGTTTTTGAAAAAAAGAATTCAAAAAGTCATTTTTTCAGGAAAATGAAAATATTCCTCGGTATTTGACTACAATTTGAAAATTGAATAGGAAAATATTTTCGGCCGTTTGGTATGAAAATTTTAATTTGATTTTTCTAGAGTAAACTATCAAATCAATTGAATTTTTAATACTTTTTTTTTCTTTTCTTTCTTCCTCTATCGATCGAGGGCCACGTGATAGTCGAAGATCGGCCATTACTGAGGAACAAGCTCGCCTAAGGCCGACGAGGCTTAAGCTCATAGGCCACGGGCAAGCTCCACCAAGGTTGGCGAGGCTCATCCCTAGCCTGAAAGAATGGAAAGACAATATATATATATATATGTGTGTGTGTAATTTTCTTAATATAATTAGAAAAAAGAATGTGAAGAGCGTTGGAGGAAAGATGACGAAAAATGATTTTTTTTTAAAAAAAAAGAAATCATTCTCCCTAATTTTGAGGGAGTTTTTTCATTGATGGAAAATGTTTTCACTTATTAGTTTATTTTCTATGAAACAAACGCTAGAAAAATCCAGAAATTTTTTTCCTGAAAGTTTTTTTTCGTGAGATTTCGTTTGTTTAGCGAAAAATGCGACATTTTTGGAAAACGTATCTTTGAGAAGTCATTTTTCAAGAAAATGAAAATAATTTTTTTATATTTGATAAGGAAAATCTTATTTGATTTTCACATTTTTGTTTGATTGAATATTGCTGTTGTCAATGCCAACCATTCTACATAGTACTATAACTGTGAATAATTTTTTAAATTTTTTTTAAAATTATTGGAATTTTTTAATTATGCTTTATCTCATTTTTCATTTTATTTTTCTTTCTTCCTCCACAATCATTGACCTAGAAAGAAGGGAAAAAAAACAAAAAGAAAGCAAAGGCAAAAAAAAAAAAACAGAAAAGGTACGTGAATGAGTGAAGGTGGTTTTTTTCATTAATGGAAATTTTTTTATTACTTTATTTTCCATCAACGAAAATTTGAAAAAATCCAAGAAAAAAAATCTATAAAAAAAAAAATTTCGTGAAATAAAGATCTGATACTTTTCGACGCATATGTCTCATCACTCATCAGCCACCCCGACTAATTACTTTTTGAGTTTTCTCTTTTGTTTTCCTCCCTTTTGGAGATGCTTTTAGTCCTGTATGACCCCAAATCAAAACCCGACGTGACATTGATTATGCTATCTCGTACGTTACTCCTTTCGGCAAAGAAAAGACATCAGAGTGGGGAGGACGGAGGGGCTACGTGTTGACGACATCAAATCAAGAGGTACGTGTCTCGATCCTAGGAGAGATTACGTTACCCTAATTCTTGTTTTTTTCAAATTTGGCTTGTCTATTATTAATCAGTCACTTCTTGTTTGCTTATTTAAATTGTCTTTCACGCTTGCTATAATGAATGGGAAAAAAAATAAAAAAAAAATTAGGCGGTCCTACTCTTAATTTCGTTTCAAACAACGTCTTAGAGAAATAACGGTCTAACTCGATCGCTTCGTGTATAACTCCGCCGGCTTTAAGCGGATGAAAAAAATCCGCCCGACATATAAGGTTGAGAAAATAAAAGAAAAAAATCACGTGGTATCTCTATAACAAGTTTGTAAAACCTAAATGTAGGGAATGAAACTTTTAGGACCCGGGTGATTTATCTCGACAAGTTTTAGGGCTCCTGCTGCTGTAATTATTTTTTTAATATCAGTATGACTATGATAATTGTTGTTATTATAAAAATGGATGCAATGGATTGGCTCGAACAATCAAAGGTGGGAGATGGACAAAAAGTGGTAGAGGCAGGTGAGGGCAAGGATGGCTGATACCTCACGAGGGGACAGTGCATGCCCGGACTCGACTGGGTTGAGGCCCCATTATATGCCTCACTCTCTTTTACTTTACATGGAAAAATTCCACGTAATGGCTTGAAATGTCATCAATTTTTTTTTTAATAAGAGCATGAAGTGGGTCTTATTTTAATGAAGGACCTGAAGTGCCCTATTCAATTTAAAGAAGGTCTGACCAAAGGTATTTTCGTCATTTTTTTTTCCTTTTTCACTATTTTTCTTTTTTCCTTTCCTTGGGCATCGTCGGCGTTTGGGCGACTCTTGCTTGGGCCTGCGTCAGCTAGGGTTGCCCCCAGGCGTCAGACGAGGGCTACCCTTGCCGAGGTGTCTGGCTAGGGCGGCCTTCGCTTGATTTCGACGATGGTTGGGGGAGGGGAGAGGGAACAAAGAAAAAAAAAAGGGAAAAAATCGAAAAAAGTAAATGACAAGAATACCCTTGGTGAGGTGCTTCAGGTCCTTATTTGAAATAAGGTCTGCTTCAAACATTTATTTAAAAATTTTCTACTTTACACGCGTGGAGAGAGAGGGAGAGATTATTTCCCAATTAAGGTCTCGTTTATTTCACGAAGAATACTTGATTTCAAATATATATTTTGTAAAACGGTCGCTTGTGTCAATTACAAAATTAATTAGTCAATAAATATTTTTTTGGGTAAGTGATTAGTCAATAAATATTATTATGAGTACGGACAGCAATTGATATTGAAACATCCGACGATAAAATTATTTTATCGTTCATTTATTTTTATAATCAGACATAAACGATCACTTTTAAAGAAAATATTTTTTAGATCATTGATTTACGTGAAATAAACAAAGTCTAAGAGTTAAATTATTCCGAGGAAAAGCTCCAAGCTTTTTTGGCTTTTGTCGGGATGTCCAGGTCACAAGCGGAGGACAAAGTATTGAAGGGAGAATCGGGGTTTACGGCTTTTAACGGTGGAGAAAGAGACATCATCATGGACATCATTATTAAATCAACTTGAGTCGTGAGTTGCAATCGTGGCTGGTAACATCCATTTTGATATTTTTTACGGTAACCCCCCCAGTTATATAACCTTTTGTAATTATGTACGTAATTGTCATTATTACAAATTACCATATTTGGCGTATTTGTTTAAAATTATTTTTATCAGAGAGAGAGAGAGAGAGAGAGAGAAATTCTTTTTTTTTTAAATGAGATAATTGCATAAATGGCCCCTGAACTTTGGCAGAATGTGCAATCCGATTCCTGAACTTTTAATTTGTTCAATTTAGTCCCTGAACTTTGGCAGAATGTGCAATTTGATCCATAAACTTTTGACTTGTTCAATTTAGTCCCTAAACTTTTAGTAAATGTTCAATGTAGTCCCTGAACTTTGGCAGAATGTGCAATTTGATCCATAAACTTTTGACTTGTTCAATTTAGTCCCTAAACTTTTAGTAAATGTTTAATGTAGTCCCTGAATTATAGAAAAATGTTCAATATAGTCCTTTTTTTAATTTAAGATCAAGGATAACGTTGAATATTTTTATATAGTCCATGGACTAAATTGAATATTTACTAAAAGTTTAGTCCCTGAATTGAACAAGTTAAAAGTTTAGGGATCAAATTGCACATTCTGCCAAAGTTTAGGGACTAAATTGAACAAATTAAAAGTTCAGGGACCAGATTACACATTCTGCCAAAGTTTAGGGATTATTCGTGTCATTTTGCCTTTTGAAATTAGTGGTTGAGAATGTATTTCGTGGGGAAGAGGACCTTTATGTCTTCTTGTAAATGGAGTTGAGCATTTGGGATGCTAGCACCAAGAAAGATGCATGGCCCTAAGAAGAGCTGTGTCCTCCAGCACCACAACAATCCCCATCAAACAAACTTCGCAAATTGTGGGACGTACTCATATCATCTGAATGATGTAATGAGTAGAGTCGATTGCAAAAATAAGATTATCAGGGCGAAAATTTGTCAAAAAAATCTTAAAGATATTGCAATTTTGACTATTCAGTCCTAAACTTTTTAATTTGGCCAATTGAATCCTAAACATTTTTAAGTTTTGATAATTGAGTCTATCCAATCACTTTTGACCAGAAATCTCTAACTGAAATGTCAGCCATCCTCCATGTCACAGCTGGCGTTGACGTGAAAAATTTTTCAATGATGATTTAACGCTCTTTAATTGTTTAATTTTTCTCATTTCTTTTCTTTTTTTTCAACTGTGATCTATGAGGTTGCCGGCTGTCCTCTTGTGTGGACAATTTTCAATAATATTTATTTTTTTTATTTTTTTATTTGTTTTTTTACAACTGTGGTAGCGAGGTCGCCCACCGACTATTGCCGACTGTGGCGACGTGAACAATTTTTAATAATTATTTCATTTTTTTATTTTTACGACGCCCTCACGACCACAAGCGAGAGCCAAGACATTGCATATTGGCCAGGGCCGGCGAGGGACGTGGCGTTCTCACTTGGTCTGGGCGAGGACCTCAAGCCACTCGCTTATGGCCAGCGAGGTTGCAAGCCATAACTGTAAAAAATTGAAAAAATATTTAATAATTTTAAAAATTATTCACGTCAATATCGGCCATGCCACGTAGGATGGTCAAAGTCCATGTCATTGATATCCAATCAAAAGTGATTGGATTGACACAATTGAAAAAAAAAAGATACAAAGTCAATTGGCAAAATTGAAAGATTTAAGAACGAATTGACTATGAGTGCACTAAAATGATTTTTTTTTCATTAAAATTGGCAGGTTTCCATGGGGTCCCATTAAATTCGATGGTCTAGCCTCGTTTTGAGAAAATTGATAAAAAAAATTAAATTTATTGTATGGATGCCAATTTAACCAATTTAATCCTATACCTTTGCATAAAATTGCAATGTAGTCACTCCGATCAATTTTTGCCAAGCTATCGCAGACCGTTTTATGTGGCTGTCGCGACCCGTCCGAAAGCGGACGCGGCTAATGGATTACCGATCGCGGGCCTTGGATCGGCGCGGGCCCTCCCAGGCCCATACCAAATCGCGGCGGGAGTATTTTTCAGGATGATTCGACGATAAGAGTCGATCGCTTTCGACCTTAGTGTGGTCGTGGTGGCATGTGTAACTTGTGCATGCATTTGGAGTCGCCACCGGTCTTTCTTGGAGGGTAGACCGGAAACCTTACTGACCGATTGGGAGAGATCGATCAGTTCTGCGGAACCAGAGATTTTGGGTTCGGGGACTTGGTTACGCTGGTGTCGTTACCAACGCCCTTTCGGTACCTAACACGAGTGATTTTCCTAACTAGGATTTCATGCAGGCGCAATTTTGGGTGAGGTAAGTCTGACTTTGCACATTAACCAGTTTAACATGCTCACGTAATCATAATAAATAAATAGATGTCAATCACATAAACATCTATCCTACGTGGTGATCATGGAATTATGATTTAATGGATCTCGAGCCAATGAGACCACATTTAATCATTTTAATATTTTAATAACGGAGAGCCGCTCTTCGATTCTTCTTGATTTCTTGAACTCTTCAAGAATTGGGCCCCAAAGAGCTCGCCGACTTAAAAGGCTCCTCCACGTAATCCTCGTAGCATTTACATCAACAATTGACTATGCTAAAAATAAAGATTACATGAAAAATAAAAGGAGTACGCAGCCTCCATTTAATAATTACAACCCCAAATATATAAATAATCATCATACATTCATATATACATCAATCACATTGATTAGGGATTTTTCCATGATCACCACCCTTTCACGTAAGTAATAAATTCACAATTTAAAACTTAGGAAGGCACAATAAAAATTCTACGTTGAATCATATTCAGAATTTTTACATAAAATAAGATAGCCATAAATTTTCGATTCAAAATTGATTTAGTCTCAATTTTTGCTACGTTGATTAATTTATCATATAAAATAATCAATCTCCATTAGCCATGTAAGACGAACAATTCGTTAATACATATTGGCCATAGTATTGCAAAAATTGCAAAAAATCAATTAAATGCACGAAAACACCTAAGGATTGGCTCTGATACCACTGTTGGGATCCACGTAACACGTAGCGGAAATAAATAACAACCCATACATGTATCTCCAGAGGCGTACTTCGTGCATTTCAATCGAAAAAAATCACAAAGTCTCAAAGGGAGTAAATAGATTACCTCTCGTAGCGTGCTTGAACGGAGGTGTCGGTTCGATGTTCTTCGATCTCAGCCTCCACAAGTGTTAGGCATCTAGTTCGGACGCACCACCAATTGACGAACGGGGAGACGACTAATAACTCCACAACAATTGTGCTAGCAATATGCGGAATCAATATTCCGAACTTAGTATATTTTGCTCACTCAAGATTATGAGAATATAGAGAGTGTTTGTGTTCTTCTCTCTAAGCTCTCAAAAATTTGCACACTCTACAAAATGTCTCTCCCCCTCAACCTCAAAACTCTTGCCATCCTTTTATAGCCAAAAATACCTTCCAATAAATTGTATTTAAAAATAGCACTAACAATTATAAATTCTATCTAAAAATAGCACTCACAAATAAATGACATTTAAAAATAGCACTAACAATAGCACTCACAATTTATAATACAAAAATGCTATTTAAAAATAACACTAACAATAGCACTCACAATTTATAATATAAAAATTCTATTTAAAAATAGCACTAACAATTATAAATTCTATCTAATAATAGCACTCACAAATAAATGACATTTAAAAATAGCACTAACAATAGCACTCACAATTTATAATACAAAAATTCTATTTAAAAATAGCACTAACAATAGCACTCACAATTTATAATACAAAAATTCTATTTAAAAATAGCACTAACAATTATAAATTCTATCTAATAATAGCACTCACAATTTATGATAAATAAATGTCATTTAAAAATAGCACTAACAATAGCACTCACAATTTATGATAAATAAATGTCATTTAAAAATAGCACTAACAATAGCACTCACAATTTATAATACAAAAAATGCTATTTAAAAATAGCACTAGCAATAGCACTCACAATACAAAAATGCTAAAAAAGGCACTAACAAAGGTGTTAAAAATAATAACCATTATTATTATTACAAGAGTTAAAGAGGTTACCAAACAATACAAATATGCATAACGTATAAATACGTATGACGTATAAATACGTAGAGCATACGTATACATCCATGAAACCGGGGACTAATTGAAAGAAAAATGTGCAATTAAGCCCTTTTGGTAAAAATTGATTAAATTGGAGGGCAAATTGACCTAATTGCACTTTAAGACTTTAGAATCCAATGTCATAGCTTATAAAAAGTGAGAATTGAAAACTAAAAGACTCGAAAATGATTTTTTTTAGGCTCGGTTCGGGTTTATGTTTGTGAAGGAACATAGTGACCCGAGCCGAATTTTTGAGATTTAAAGTGACACACTTGAAGAGGAAATTAAAACAAAATTATCGAATATTTTTGGGTATTTTTCTGACCACGAATGGTATTTTTCTGATTTTTTGGGTATTTTTATAATTAAATAAACTCGAAAAATATTAAAAATACCGAAAAATATTTTTTGTTCAAAATTGGTTCCTAAGGTTAAACCAAGGCTTCCAAAGTTGATTTTGTGATTTTATGACCTTTTTTGATATTTTTAATTAATTTTAAAGAATAAAAATCACAATAATAAATGGTAAAAAAAATCAGGTGTCAACAGCTGCCCCTCTTTGAGAGGAATCTCGTTAGAGGTTTCTCTCAAAGATAAGGTGGCACCTGATTCCTAACCGACTCAACTGGGAAAATAAGAGAAGAAATGTTATGACATCGGATCCTTAAGCCTATTGATAAAAGCTCAAATCAATCCCCGGTTTGCTCTAACAATTTGAACATGGGCCGGAGTGAGAGAGGCTTACCTGAAGCTCACCTGTCGGATGCTGCCGGTTGCGACGACTTTCAAGAAGATGCCTAGGACTCGTCATTCAGAATATCCCAGGGAGATTAAGCTCTGACCTGTATGGTAGGTCATACCATGATGGGATTCCTAACTTGTAGGAACCTAAGGAAGGCGCATCCCACGCTTTGGGATTTGCCAAGAATTTTGATCCGTATGGTGGATCAGACCTTTGTGTTGATCCTTACTGCGATATTTATCAATGAGTTGACCCTTATGCGGTTTCTACCATATGTGACCCTTCAGGCGGTTTCTACCATTAATGTGATCCCTCAGGCGGTTTCTACCTTGGTTTGACCATTCAGGCGGTTTCTACCTTGAGTTGACCCTTCAGGCGGTTTCTACCTTTGATTTGACCCTTCAGGCGGTTTCTACCTTGTGTTGACCCTTCAGGCGGTATCTACCATGTGTTGACCCTTCAGGCGGTATCTACCATAGTTTTGACCCTTCAGGCGGTGTCTACCATCAGTTTTGACTTTGAAAAGGGGACTCATGACGAGGGTTCTCCACGTCCGATGAGACTGCCTAAATTATGAAAAGGGGTCTCATGACGAGGGTTCTCCACGTCCGATGAGACTGCCTAAATTATGAAAAGGGGTCTCATGACGAGGGTTCTCCACGTCCGATGAGACTGTCTGATTTTTGAAAAGGGGTCTCATGACGAGGGTTCTCCACGTCCGATGAGACTGCCTAAATTATGAAAAGGGGTCTCATGACGAGGGTTCTCCACGTCCGATGAGACTGTCTGATTTTTGAAAAGGGGTCTCATGACGAGGGTTCTCCACGTCCGATGAGACTGTTTAAATTATGAAAAGGGGTCTCATGACGAGGGTTCTCCACGTCCGGTGAGACTGTCTGATTTTTGAAAAGGGGTCTCATGACGAGGGTTCTCCACGTCCGATGAGACTGCCTAAATTATGAAAAGGGGTCTCATGACGAGGGTTCTCCACGTCCGATGAGACTGTTTGATATTTTGAAAATGGGTCCTGGGACGAGGGTTCTCCACGTCTGATAGGACTTTTCTTTTAAAAGGGTTTTTCTTCCCCTCTTTTTTAGAGACCCCGAAGTTTGTCGGGAATTCAGTTTTTGAAGCAGTGAAAGATTTTATTTTGACAAAGCTTCACTTGAGTCTGTTGAGGCGACATTCTGGGAGCTGGGTTCTCCAGGTATCCTGCAGAAATTTGAGCCTGAAATATTTTTCTTCACCAAGAAAACGTTAGTAATCTTTGGGAAGACCACGGCTGTCCATTTGACAAAATCGTATGATTTAAGTTTTAATCATGAAATGTGCATTTTGATGCTGGAGGTCATCCAAAGCATTCTTGCAACATGCAAATGTGATCACAAGTCCCTTGCACGGAAAATCTGGATCAACAGTTTGAAAATTCCAAAAAGAGTTTGTTCAAAACGTCAATTGCAATATTTCTCGACAATGAGGTCTTCTCACCTATTTTGAGATGTGGTTTTTATAGGGGATGCACTCAATTCCCTACTAACCTGTGCCTAGGTTTTAGGCTCATTCGCAGCGCATACATTTTGATCGGTCGGGAGGTCTTCCACGGGACCGTAATGTTAGGCTTGGATATTGGCTTTCAAGGGGGACTCGCTTTGGAGTCGAGGCCATTGAATGAAAGTCTTCACCATCTGCTCCGGGTTTACAAGTCAAGAACCCTGCAAAATGAGAAAGAAATAGTCTTGCTCGTACTTCTTCGAGCTAAGCTATATGTTAACCCCAAGTGTCTTAGTCAGAGAAGACTGTTTCGGGGTTGTAACATTGGTAGGATTGGGGACCGAAACAAGCTTATTTTTGGCTCAGAATTTATGAGGGGATTGACATTGGTGATCATCGCAGATTTGACACCTGTCCTTTCCTTTCTGCATCTTTAGTCTTTGAGGTGCGCAACTGATTTTGAGGTGTACACCAACTCTTTAGAGAGCCCCTCTTGTTGCATTCAGAGAACGAGAACTCTCTCTGTGTCTTTGTTCTGCGCTCGGCACCATTTGGGGAGCAATCCTTTTGGATTTGGCTCCTTCAGGGATTTCTTCTTTTCCCATCCGGCTTCATTGTGGATCAATCAAACAACTTACACGAGCATCGGCCTTGCTTTTACCAGGCACTTTGCTTTTTCTCGATGCCGTGGATTTTTCTCATTCACTTTTGAAATCCCATTTTTTTTTTCATGGGATCGTGTTAGACATATAGTCTAAACATGCTTTAAATATCAGTCCGGGATTTCTCTTTCGTAATCCCTGAGTCTTGAACTCTTCCATTTTTGAAGTGGTGCAGCATCCGTCTTGGAATGATCACCAATGGGTTCATGAAACGAATTTGCAGGCTCAACTTGGCTATGCAAAGGATATAGTGTGTGGGATAGAGAAATGGATGCTTCTCGTCATCCTATGGCACTTGGATTACCATATAAACAGCACACAAAGATTGATGTTAGTCCGAGCAAGAAAATTTCTAGCCATTTACTCCTGATGCCGCTGGACTCACATCCATTTTGCCCCGATGTAGGGTGGTTCTTGACAGGGTTAAGAATGAAAACCGACGTTCGAATGGGTTGCCAACGGTCACCTGTAGTGTTTATGATATGAAACGAACGCCTCCGTCGTCCCAATCCATGTAATCGCTGCAAATGGTCCCTACCTCCGTAGGTCCAGATTTTACTATTTGATTCGCTCCATTCATCTCTCAAGTGTATGTAGGATGTGTTTGGATTTGAGCTTGCCTCTCTTTTGAGGAAACATCCTTTTGAGAGTTTTGAACAACTTTTGATTGGAAAAATCTCTTTTGTTTTCCCAAAAATTTTACCCGTCAAGGGGATTTTATGGTGCACAATGCATGTTCAGACAACCTCGTGTTTCAAAACATGAATGCCAATGAAGTTAGAATTCCATGTCTTTTCTAGACATCAGATTTTGAAAGCTTTTCTTTTTCTCTCTGTTTTTTATTTAACATCTTCCATGGATTGGGGAAAGGGATACTTACCTGTCTCCCGCGGCTGGAGATCCCTGAAAATGCGGAAGAAACATGTTATTGTATGTTCACGAATTTTTCAAAAAATTAGAACGATACATCTTACCCTTGGTCATATACTCTAACGAGTATACCAGGTTTGTAGGAAATCTGCCCGCTTTGATGACGAGTTCCTGTCAAGGATAAATAATAAGTGTCAATTCATGTTCCCAAATTCAAGATAAATTAGGACGATACAACTTTACTCTTGGTTCTCATCATGTTCTGATGTTGCGTTTTTGATATGAATAACATCTATCGAATCCGCCTATCCATGCTTGGAGTGTTTGTAACATCAATGGTTCCTCTGCCCCCAGTTAGGCAACGTCTATTCTGTTATTTGAATAGATGGCTCCTTGAGTGATTTACCCACGTTTATCACCTGAGAAGGGAAAGAAAGGAGATATTACTTTGGTATTCGGTTGAAGATCGTTTAGGAACGATACATCGTTTTACCAAATAGGAGGCTTCGTGACCAAACGTATTTCGTGCTGAATGGGGTAGATCCCACTATGCTCCGCGGGTGATAGTCATCATTCATGGAACTTGCTCCACAGATTAAGTGATTAATCCACGGCCCTTGGCTCGAAGATGTTCAAAGGGTGACACTCAGAGCGGTTAGTTTTAAGCGTTAATTAAAATGTTCCCGCGGGAACTTTACAACGAGATTCGTAACACATTCCTTCGACGTATTCGCCTCTCACTCTCCTGAGCCTTCTAATGATTTTGCATACGAGCTTAGAACCAGACGTCTGGTCGCCGGTACCGGTCACGACTGCGAAGATGCACTTGTTCCAAAATGCTTGACCCATAGGCTGAGTTGCTCATTCAGGAGATCGTCTGACTGTTCGAGTCGTTCAAGTTGAGCATCCTTAATTGCGGGTGACGGACTTCTCTCATTTTCGGCACGAACAACCCGGTTCATCGGTTTATGCGTGATCCACACGCCGAGTTGCTCACTGAGGGACTCACTTGAAATTTCAAGCCATTGACGCCCAAGTCGGGCATCCTCAACCGTTGGCGATGGATTCCTCACACTACTTTCGGCATGAACAACCTCACTTCTCGAGTTGGTACTTTCATCGTTGTCCAGTAGGTTTGTATCCAATGCTGGATTCGCCGTAGGAATAACACTAACGATCGGTTGGTGCTCAAATTGGGGAGTCCATACCTGCTGAAATTGTTGTACATACTCTTGAGGAGTACCGGGGTAACTCAGGGGGGAATTCAGCCGATCGAACCAAGAATAGATGTTTTCAAGGAGATCATCTGAACCATCGAGCGACTGACACTCAGGTTGAGTATTGTCAACTATTGGAGAAGGAATCTTTTCACCATTTTCGTCATGGACCACCTGATTCTTCGAGCCGGAATCCCCGTAATTGTCTCGCAAGATTGTATGTGCATCTCCTGCCAATGTTAGATCCGCTGTAGGACTAGCATTACCGGCCAGTCGGTGCTCAGACTGGGGAGTCCCGATTTGCTGAAATTGCGGTACATACTCCTGAGGAGTACTAGGATAACCCAGGGGAGTACTCTGATTGATGCCTGAACAATCGACCGTGTGATTGCCAGTCCCATCGGTGTTGAGAAGTGATTGGATGCTTCCTGCTTCATGAGGATTGCGATCACAGCCATGCTCATCGTTTAAACTTGAACCGCTTCTATCTTGGTCTAGCGCCACTCGTCCATCTCTCAGTAGTCTTCTGTAGCACCAAAGGTGGTTCCTGACTTTATTTCTATCCAGCTCCGGCATGTTCATGATCTTGAGTATGCGCGATGGGCGAGCCAAACTGATCCCTAACTGTTGAACTGCATCAACAAATTTGCTATGAAGCTCCGAGGTCCAATAAAACCTTGTTTTCTTGCTAGCCGAAGTAGTGTTGGCAACTCGGCGGCTACTCTTCGCGGAATCTGGTCGTGTTGAACCGCCTCTATCTTGGTCTAGCGACGCTCGTCCATCTCTCAGTAGTTTCTTGTAGCGCCAAAGGTGATTCTTGACCATATTTTTCGCCAATCCCGGCACGTTCATGATTTCGAGTATGCGCGATGGGCGAGCAAAATTGATCCCTAACTGTTGAACTGCATCAACAAATTTGCTATGAAACTCCGGGGTCCAACGAAATCTTATTTTCTTGCTAGCCGAAGTAGTGCCAGCCATTTGGCGGTTACTCTTCTCGGAATCTGGTCGTGTTGGAGGTTGCTCTGGAGGGGATTTAGTGGTCTCAGATCGGCTGGTCACGATGGTGAGTTCATCATTGAGCGGACCTGACTTGTCATGACGCATGTTCCCTTCCACAATGGGCGTCGACTTTGATCTTATAGCACTAGTTTCCTCTTGTAGATCCTCGGCGGTACCCGCCTGTTTCGAAAGATGTTGCGAAGGGCATTGCAACAAATGAGCATTATGAACCCCCAGATCTGGCTCTTCAGTGAATACTCCATCCGTGGGAACAGGGTTACCGCACTCAAGACAAATAGCGATGCTTAGAGCTTTTTTGTACTGAATGTTTTTTATTCGAAGCTTTTCATTTTCCTCCCTCGCAATCGCTAACTCGTGCCGATCGCGTTGCTGCTTCAGCCGGGTTCGTTTGTTTTCAAACCAGCACTTGACCTTCCGAGGCTCCCACCCTATCTCCTGGCCCATTTTGATTCTCTGTTCCATGTCCGGATAGGGGTATTCCCTGAAAAACAATTCGAGTTTATGGACTTGACCTGAAGTGTTGCGTTGGAGACATTCCCCTTTCTGACGCTGATCGCCGTCGCGGGTATTGTTCTCGTTAACCAAGCCGCGGGTTTCATCATTAGAAGGATCGGTCTCCATGGCCCCCGTGTCAGGTTCGGTCCTGAGATCTTCAAATTCTTCCAGCAGCTCAAGCTCGGAGACCTCCAAGTCTGGCGCTTCCAGTAAATGACAGAACCCCTTGAACATTTTGATCGAAATATCACTGCTTGATTTTCCGTTAACTCAGCTTTCTTTGTTCCTCCTTGGATCCTCACTTTCTCTGCAAATTCTGAAAGGTTAAAGGGGTCGGATCACGGTTCTTTGATCAAAGGTGATGGCTACCCGACGAGCGCTCTTCTCAATGCTTCGAGATTCCCACTTCGTCTTTTGTGATGGCTACCTGACGAGCGTTCTTCTCGAGGCTTCGTAATTCCCACTTTGTCCTTTTTTGCTCTTTTCTACGTGAACGGAGCCTGAAGATCTCTTGCGTTGATTTCGTTTTGTCGAGCACTACGCTTGTCCCCCTGGCCTAGTCTCTAGAGTAACAAGCCTCCCCACCTTTCGGCGCCATTATGTTTCGTAAAACCCGAGATCACAGGACGGTGGTGGATTCGTGACTCATCGGGGATGCATTAACGAAACCCGTTTGGCTCTACTGCACATACTATTATTACCACTTCTCCCTGCTTACTCGAGCGTTTATAAGGTGATAGATTGACGTCAAGAAGATTAACACTTTAGCCTTATCAGACTCAGCCTCTCAAACACTCTTCACATTTCCACCCTCCTCTCCGTCATTCCATCGCATATGGATTCCTCCTCTGTGCCTGCTGCCTTAGCTGAAGCTTCGACCCAATGGGAGAGATTTTACCACCTCTTGGGTAGAGGTTATGGCTACATAAACAATCATCCTGAAGCTGAGGTTGAAGTTCGTACTCTGATTCCGGCCCTGGATACTGTGTGTATTGAAGGTACGAAACTGCAAAGGGATTTTGTGATCTTCCCAACTCTCTTCAATAATTTCCTGCAGGCTTACGAAGTTGCTAGCCGGGAGGTCACTTTAGCTGGTATCGTGCGAGCCCGTTATCAGGACCGAACTGAGTCCCTGATGTTGGCCATGCTGACGGCCGATAACCATAAAAGGGCTGTTGAATACGCCTACGCCCAGGTTTCGATGCTGGTCCGTGAGAGGGACAACTTGGTGGAGCGTCTGGCTCTTTTTGACACCGCCTTTGAGCAAGACCAGCACAACTTCGTGCTAAGGTTCCAGTGTGCCTGGTTGGAGGAAAGGCTTGAAGACCTGAGCATGGATATAGCTCGCGGGAGGGTGCTGGTTCACGACTTAGAGCTTGAGTTCGAGTACTATGAGACCAAGGTGAACGAACTTAAGGAGAAATGTCGTCTCCTTTTCTTCAAGCTTGTAGACCTCAATTCCCGGAGTGTGGGTTGTAAGCAAGGCATGGATAGCATGGAGAGTCAATTAAGCTTTTTTGTGATGCTTGTCAGAACTCATTTTGGGTTTACTGCTCCCCCTCAGTGATCCACTTGTAAACTTTCCTGCTGAATGAAATAAATGCGAGTTTGTTTATATATGCCCTTTCATTCTGCATTGTTGACTAGCCGAGAAAGGTTTTTGCTTTCGGATCTACGCGACTCCTTTTTCGCCTGTGTCAACAGCTTGACTACGCATCATTCTCACAGCCCGACGCTTTGTATTTGATTGACTTGAATGCCTCGTGAGAAATAGATTTGTAGTTGCTCGAAACTTAAAGATTGCCCCTGATTTTGTGGTCACGGCGTTTGGGGCCGCTAGTAATCTTTCGCTTTCGAGCTCGATCACATTCTGCTAGTAACTCATGCTATCAATTCTGCCTTCACGCGTCGGGGCTGATTTTACCTTGAACTTAATAACAAGGAATTACCGTATACACACGAGATGACGTTCGCGAAAAACATTATGCAAAATCAACTCTAGCTATTGAAGAAACAATCGCGTGCACCGATGAGAACTTTACAATAGGAGATACATCCTTCTCGCGTACATCCCCTTCTTTCTTTGGGCATGTACAATGACCAACCAATCTGGCCTCGGCTTAGGTGTGCCATTACCGACTGCAGATCATGGTTGCCAATCTTTAATAGCTTCCAACTGATCGAACCAGGTATCAAGTCCTTCATCGAAGAAATCACCTGACCCCTCGAACGATTGATGTATAGGTTGAGCTGCATCGCCCGACGGATTCTTCGAACTGGAACCCCCATCCTTATTTGGGATTATAAGAGGAGATTTGATCGGTTGACTACCACAAGCATCTCCCACTTGGGAATTAGGGAAATAAAAATGCTCCAAGCATTCTCCCATTAGGTCATCTGAAGCCACGTGCTCCGATTGGGCAAACCCTTGAGCACTGAGCGTGGTGGGCTGATCTGCGACAGGATGAACACTGACTAGCTGCTGCTCGGACGGGGGAGTGCTTACTCGCTGCACTTGTGATGCGTGTTCTTGAGGAATATTGAAATGACTCGCGAGGATATCCTGATCAAATCCCCAATAGTCGTCCAGATTCGACCGGGCCTCCTTTGACATAGGGGTGCTGGGCTCGCAGCCGAGTCTATTGCTCGGATTCAGCTCTGTATAACGCTGTCCTAACGCCCTTCTGTAGCAACCAAGGTGATTCGCGACTAATTGCTTGGTAAGTCCCGGTACCTTCATGACCCTAAGTATGCTCGTCGGACCTATGAAGTCAAGTCCTATCTGTCGAACTGCGTCTAAGAACTTGAGATGAAGCTCCGGGGGCCAAATGAATTTCTTCTTCTCGTCGTCCAGAGTGGCGCTGATAGCCTGCCGACTAATCTCTAACTCCTCTTGAACTGTATCTGATCTTACCGGAAGCTGTTGTGGAGGAGATTCATGGGCTTCGATGAGGTGACTCCGATCATAATGACACGTATCTTCTTCCTCCGAAGACACTGGTATAATTTCTGTGGGATCGATCTCCTCATGCGCGCCATTAGCAGGATCTGATTGTGCCGGAGATGGCTCAAGGGAGCAGGGGGATGAATGAGCACCTTCCATCCTCGTAGAAGGCTTACCGGGGAACAATTTACTGAGGGTGGTAGGGCCACCGCAGTCAGGGCAGGTAATAGTACTGAGGATTTTCTCATACCGCATGTTTTCCATTCGAAGGTTTTGGTTCTGCTCTTTTAGGGCCGTGATCTCCTTACGCCTGTGTTGGACACCTAGTCTGAAACGTTTATTCTGAAACCAAAAATGGATTCTCATAGGATTCATTCCCAGCTTCTGGCCCAATTCAATCTTTTGTTCCTCGTTTGGGCAAGGGCATTCATCGAAGAAAGCTTCAAGCTCCTGGATTTCTTTCCGAGCGTAGCGCTGGCGACTTTTTCTTTTCCGGGGTTGAGCGTCGTGGCCACTGCCGTCGTCACCACTGCGATCTTGATGTTCGTCACCGGCGATGTTGAGTTCCATGGCTTCGATGTCGAATTTGATTCTAGAGAATTTGAGGTCTTTCAACGAACTCGTCACTCGGGGTTCTCTGTTCTCTTTTGTATACTCGCTCTTTCGATTTGTTGCCTCCTTTTCCTCGAAAGCTAGGTCTGTTCAGCGTTCTGTTTTTGAAACGACGGAACTGTTTACCTCCTGCTCAGCTTTCCGACACGAAGGGGTAACCAAATCCTTCCGCGGCTTCTTCGATAGTAGCGCTCGCCTTTCACTTTTCCTCGATAGTCATGCCTGTTCAGCACTGTCTTCTCTTTTTAAGTGGCAGAGCTGTTCACTCGCCGCCCAGCTTTATGCGTGATGGAACAACACAATCCTTTCGCGGCTTCTTCGATAGTTGCGCTCGCCTTTCACTTTTCCTCAATAGTCATGTCTGTTCAGCACTGTCTTCTCTTTTTAAGTGGCAGAGCTGTTCACTCGCCGCCCAGCTTCATGCGTGATGGAACAACACAATCCTTTCGCGGCTTTTTCGATAGTTGCGCTCGCCTTTCACTTTTCCTCAATAGTCATGCCTGTTCAGCACTGTCTTCTCTTTTTAAGTGGCAGAGCTGTTCACTCGCCGGCCAGCTTCATGCGTGATGAAACAACACAATCCTTTCGCGGCTTCTTCGATAGTTGCGCTCGCCTCCCTCCCAGCTTTAATAATGGCGAGACCGAATTTGTCAGGCCTGAAATTGCGGATCAGGACATGTCTGATGATTCACGGGAGGAGCAGCCCTCGCTTTACATTAATTAACCCGGCTCCACAAGCATTATTGCTGCAACTTTTCTCCACTCTCGAGACGCTATAAAATGCGGAGTTGGTGTTTGGGAGATTAACGCTCTCATATAATTTGCTTCCATCCTCTAATCGCTCCACTACACACATCTCCGTCGAAAATGGCTTCTTCCCAAGTTCACACTTTCTCAGCCGAAGCTTTGACTCGATGGAAAGAGTTCTATAACCTCTTGGGTCGAGGCTACGCTCACATAGCCGATCATCCCGAAACCGAGGATGAGATCAGAGTCATGTTCGGGGACCTGGACATCACCTCCCTCGAGGGTACCGCGTTGGGGAGGGAATACAGTATTTTTCCAACGCTCTTTACGAACTCCTTGGAGGTCTACCGCGCTGCTCATCGGGGAGTTACCGTGGCTCGTGTCTTGCGAGCCCGTTATGAGGATCAGTCCGACCGTCTAGCGTTGGCTGACTACCTGGCCGATAGTCACAAAAAGGCTGTTGAGTTCGCCAAAGAGCGGGTTTCGACATTGCTACGCGAGAGGAGGAATCTGGTGGAGGACTTAGCTCTATCTCTGGCTACCTATGAGCGCGATCGACGTAATGCCCTGCTAAGGAATCGGAGCGAGTGGCTGGAAGAAAGGCTCAACGGCATAAACGAGGATATAACTCGTGAGAATGGACTTGTTCGGGACTTGGAAGCAGTCGCCGAAGATCACGAGACTCAGGTTGTTGCAGTCAATGATGAACGCAAACGCCTCCACCTCAGGCTTGCGGACCATGATACGCGGAGTGGTGCGTATAAACAAAGCATCCATAACCTGGAGGGCCAGCTGGGCTCCTTTGTGTCGTTGATTAGGGCTCACTTCTGTTTTACTTTTCCACCCCAATGAATTGTATGATCTGGTTTGGGCAAGAATGAATGAAAGCCCCTGTGTTTGTTTTAGCTTTTATATGATCCATTTCTTCGAGCATCCGGACATCTTAGACTTGGATGAGCCGATCCATAATAAGTCGAGTATATGTGTTCTGATTTTCCAACTCACTCATGGTCAGATGAAAGAATAGCCTCAGACTTATCCAAGAAAAGATTTCTCTATGCTACTTGTTTTTCACCTGCAAATGAAAAGACCGAGTCAAAAGGAATAATCTGAAAAAGAAAGCATAGACCCCTTTCAATCTTATGCTTGCTCGTAATTAATAATGACAAGAACTTTTACAAGGGTTTTAATCTTGTGCGAAAAGTTTTTATCAATATTTCTCGAAAGAAAGCATACTATTGAAAGGAATGTAATTCACGATAATTGCTTTTGACCAATATTCAGAAGAGCGAATTAGTCAAAAATGCAAGGCATAACGACGTGTTTTTAAATTTAATTGAAGATACGGCATCCAAATCAAGGCCGTTTTGTTAAGAACGAGAGCAATTTGGACATCTATCTCGTCATTAAATTCGAAATAACGTCAATACTCTTGATCAATTATCGTGGATTACTAGTGACGTATGACATGCATGGACCAATTCAAGTGTATAATTCCTTCTAGCGAAATTGGGGTTGGATTACCCTGTACGACCAAAAAGGTCGTGTAAGATTTTCAACTTTAGTTTCCTCTAAAGGAATTATAAACTTGACTTGGGAGTATTCGGATGATTAGAGAAAATGCCACTATCACATTCCCATGACCCGTCAAAAGAAATACAACCGAGTTCCGTCTGAATGTATACACCAATAGATCCCTAATACAATCACTCTAAGGGGTGAGATAGAGAAAGCCTCGATAAAAATAAACCCTATACAAGAGGACTAGTAATGGAAAATGAAACCAAGGAATGTGATCCTAACGTTTAAGGATGCCCCAAGTTCGATCTGTGATTTCCGGATCACTTGCCCCAACTCGTCATCTTCATTGGACGATATCTCAATAATGTCCATAGTAGGCTCCTTTGTTGCTCACTCGGTGTTCGCCATGGGATATCATCCTCCTCGTCTTATATCAAGGACGTTTGGGAAAAACACACGCATCTATCCTTGAAATGGCATTTAATCTAATCACCAGAATGCAATGAATGAAATGCCTATATTTATATGAACTGTAATAGTTTTGAGGGATAGAGAGTCTTACCAACCCAACTCGTCGACTTATGTGCGATTTTAGGTGTACCAACCGCCCAAAGACATGCGCATGAGACAAGTGATGGTGAACTTCTAAAAATCAGAGGGTTTGGCACCTAAGGTTAAGGTTCCCACCTCGAGTTCTAGAAAGAGCCGATTCCATTGCACAACTATCGTTGCATTGGGACTCAATCCATAGTTCGAAGCGAGCGGAATTGAGAAGTGGATTACCCCGTGTTTTTCCTCACGGAGATTCCATTTTCAATTCCTTCTATTGTGTTCCTAAAGGCGGCGCCTGGGGTTTTAGGCGCGGTTGTGTGTGTCCATGTGTCGTGATCATCACAATGCAAGTCATGCACAACAATTTATCAATCAGCACTTCAAATCATCCACACAACATACATTCCTACGCCACACCTGCGTAAAATAAAGTTAATCACAGACTACACCCCTTATTACTCCAATCTGCAAAAACATATAACACCTATCGTGAGCGGACTTACCTCACCTTCAAGAGCGCCTGTAGGGTTAGAAAAATCATTCAATTTTTATTACGGCCTAAGTCCACTTGAGGTCTAGAACCATAGTTTCTAGAACAAGTCCCCAGTGGAGTCGCCAGCTGTCGCGACCCGTCCGAAAGCGGACGCGGCTAATGGATTACCGATCGCGGGCCTTGGATCGGCGCGGGCCCTCCCAGGCCCATACCAAATCGCGGCGGGAGTATTTTTCAGGAGGATTCGACGATAAGAGTCGATCGCTTTCGACCTTAGTGTGGTCGTGGTGGTATGTGTAACTTGTGCATGCATTTGGAGTCGCCACCGGTCTTTCTTGGAGGGTAGACCGGAAACTTTACTGACCGATTGGGAGAGATCGATCAGTTCTGCGGAACCAGAGATTTTGGGTTCGGGGACTTGGTTACGCTGGTGTCGTTACCAACGCCCTTTCGGTACCTAACACGAGTGATTTTCCTAACTAGGATTTCATGCAGGCGCAATTTTGGGTGAGGTAAGTCTGACTTTGCACATTAACCAGTTTAACATGCTCACGTAATCATAATAAATAAATAGATGTCAATCACATAAACATCTATCCTACGTGGTGATCATGGAATTATGATTTAATGGGTCTCGAGCCAATGAGACCACATTTAATCATTTTAATATTTTAATAACGGAGAGCCGCTCTTCGATTCTTCTTGATTTCTTGAACTCTTCAAGAATTGGGCCCCAAAGAGCTCGCCGACTTAAAAGGCTCCTCCACGTAATCCTCGTAGCATTTACATCAACAATTGACTATGCTAAAAATAAAGATTACATGAAAAATAAAAGGAGTACGCAGCCTCCATTTAATAATTACAACCCCAAATATATAAATAATCATCATACATTCATATATACATCAATCACATTGATTAGGGATTTTTCCATGATCACCACCCTTTCACGTAAGTAATAAATTCACAATTTAAAACTTAGGAAGGCACAATAAAAATTCTACGTTGAATCATATTCAGAATTTTTACATAAAATAAGATAGCCATAAATTTTCGATTCAAAATTGATTTAGTCTCAATTTTTGCTATGTTGATTAATTTATCATATAAAATAATCAATCTCCATTAGCCATGTAAGACGAACAATTCGTTAATACATATTGGCCATAGTATTGCAAAAATTGCAAAAAATCAATTAAATGCACGAAAACACCTAAGGATTGGCTCTGATACCACTGTTGGGATCCACGTAACACGTAGCGGAAATAAATAACAACCCATACATGTATCTCCAGAGGCGTACTTCGTGCATTTCAATCGAAAAAAATCACAAAGTCTCAAAGGGAGTAAATAGATTACCTCTCGTAGCGTGCTTGAACGGAGGTGTCGGTTCGATGTTCTTCGATCTCAGCCTCCACAAGTGTTAGGCATCTAGTTCGGACGCACCACCAATTGACGAACGGGGAGACGACTAATAACTCCACAACAATTGTGCTAGCAATATGCGGAATCAATATTCCGAACTTAGTATATTTTGCTCACTCAAGATTATGAGAATATAGAGAGTGTTTGTGTTCTTCTCTCTAAGCTCTCAAAAATTTGCACACTCTACAAAATGTCTCTCCCCCTCAACCTCAAAACTCTTGCCATCCTTTTATAGCCAAAAATACCTTCCAATAAATTGTATTTAAAAATAGCACTAACAATTATAAATTCTATCTAAAAATAGCACTCACAAATAAATGACATTTAAAAATAGCACTAACAATAGCACTCACAATTTATAATACAAAAATGCTATTTAAAAATAACACTAACAATAGCACTCACAATTTATAATATAAAAATTCTATTTAAAAATAGCACTAACAATTATAAATTCTATCTAATAATAGCACTCACAAATAAATGACATTTAAAAATAGCACTAACAATAGCACTCACAATTTATAATACAAAAATTCTATTTAAAAATAGCACTAACAATAGCACTCACAATTTATAATACAAAAATTCTATTTAAAAATAGCACTAACAATTATAAATTCTATCTAATAATAGCACTCACAATTTATGATAAATAAATGCCATTTAAAAATAGCACTAACAATAGCACTCACAATTTATGATAAATAAATGTCATTTAAAAATAGCACTAACAATAGCACTCACAATTTATAATACAAAAAATGATATTTAAAAATAGCACTAGCAATAGCACTCACAATACAAAAATGCTAAAAAAGGCACTAACAAAGGTGTTAAAAATAATAACCATTATTATTATTACAAGAGTTAAAGAGGTTACCAAACAATACAAATATGCATAACGTATAAATACGTATGACGTATAAATACGTAGAGCATACATATACATCCGTGAAACTGGGGACTAATTGAAAGAAAAATGTGCAATTAAGCCCTTTTGGTAAAAATTAATTAAATTGGATGGCAAATTGACCTAATTGCACTTTAAGACTTTAGAATCCAATGTCATAGCTTATAAAAAGTGAGAATTGAAAACTAAAAGACTCGAAAATGATTTTTTTTAGGCTCGGTTCGGGTTTATGTTTGTGAAGGAACATAGTGACCCGAGCCGAATTTTTGAGATTTAAAGTGACACACTTGAAGAGGAAATTAAAACAAAATTATCGAATATTTTTGGGTATTTTTCTGACCACGAATGGTATTTTTCTGATTTTTTGGGTATTTTTATAATTAAATAAACTCGAAAAATATTTTTTGTTCAAAATTGGTTCCTAAGGTTAAACCAAGGCTTCCAAAGTTGATTTTGTGATTTTATGACCTTTTTTGATATTTTTAATTAATTTTAAAGAATAAAAATCACAATAATAAATGGTAAAAAAAATCAGGTGTCAACAGTGGCACACCACCATTGTAACGATTTCTAGTGAAACGTGGCCGTAAGATCTGCATTAAAACTTTGCGAAAAGATTTAGAACAGAATTCGCGTTTGCACAATAGGTTTAGAATTGATTGAAATCAATTTCCCCGTTTATGTCCAACCCTCTTAGACGGAGCTTAATCTGCTCATTTTGTATAGCTTAACCTCAAGGCCAAACTAACATTTTTACACATTTTCTTGAATGTACGCATCCGACACTACATTCTTAGCTCGTTTTTGTGTAAATATCGTTGCTCCATTGATCGTGCGAAGACCTCCATAAATTTCTCGAGTCTTCCGTTTTCCAAAATCTCTCGCTCTTTAATGCGTCTCTCTCTCTCTCTCTCTCTCTCCAATTTTCACCATCTGTCTTTTATGATTACAAATCACGAGCTTTTCTCTAAAGTTGACGCGTAGAACTCTAGATAACAAAGACGTCGATCATCCTTCTTGCAAGGAGTATTTGTTCTTGTATTCTTCACTGTTTTTGCTTCCAATATTTGCTTGCCTCACATCAATGTTTCACGAGTTTTAATTTGCAAATTAGGAATTACTAAAATTTCTAACATTTCCCATAAGTCTTCCGGCTAAGTATTTTCCTCAAAACATTTTATTATTTTGTCTAAATACTTTTGTTTTAGATCACATATGCAATTTCATGGTGAATATATATTCTGTGTAAAGACGGAGAGATGCATATAGATGATGAGACAGTTGAATGTGAACATGAAACAATATGATTACGAAGGGAAAATAACCAAAAAAGTTGTAAATCTATTGCAATTATGCCAATTGAGTATTAAACTTTTTGCCAATTGAGTTTTAAACATTTTGCGTATGTCATTTCAGTCAATTTTGGCCGGTCGGCATTGACGGGATAATTTTTAAAACAAAAGGAAATAGAAAATAAAAGAAAAAACCCACCCATGGATAGCTCAGTTGGTTAGGGCGCACTTGAGATTGTGTGGTTAGGCGCACTGGTCCCATGTTCTATTTCCCAGATGAGCACCTATGATTTAAGTGGGGGGGCCATGTCGGTGGGTTGTTGTGCTAGTCTCCTTTGATTTCCCAGATAAGCACTTATGATTTAAGTGGGGGGGCATGGCGGTGGGTTGTTGTGCTAGTCTCCTTTGATTTCCCAGTGAGCACTTATGATTTAAGTGGGGGGTCATGCCGGTGGGTTGCTGAGCTAGTCTCCCCCAAGAAATAGGGACACATTTGTTATAAAAAAAATATACTATTAAAATGTTATTATATGGATAGAACTTATAGTGGGGTCTCGAAAAATAAGTAATCTCTGTTGGGCCTTTATCCTTTTTTTAGGTTCATTAGGATTCGTATTAGTTGGATCTTCCAGTTATTTCGGTAAGAATTGGATATCTTTAGTTCCGTCTCAACAAATTCTTTTTTTTTTCCACAAGGGATCGTGATGTCTTTCTGCGGTATCGCAGGTCTCTTTATTAGTTCTTATTTGTGGTGCACAATTTCATGGAATGTAGGTAGTGGGTGTATTCCTGAATAATCTCATTTTTCAATTATTCAACCATTTCATTTTACCAAGTTCAATGTTAGCCAGATTAGTCAACATTTATATGTTTCGATGCATGTCGCGACCCGTCCGAAGGCGGACGCGGCTAATGGATTACCGATCGCGGGCCTTCCCCCGCACAAGGGTGCGGATCACGGGCTTTGGATCGGCGCGGGCCCTCCCAGGCCCATACCAAATCGCGGCGGGAGTATTTTTCAAAGGGATTCGACGATAACAGTCGATCGCTTTCGACCTTAGTGTGGTCGTGGTGGCATGTGCAACTTGTGCATGCATTTGGAGTCGCCACCGGTCTTTCTTGGAGGGTAGACCGGAAACCTTATTGACCGATTGGGAGAGATCGATCAATTCTGCGGAACCAGAGATTTTGGGTTCGGGGACTTGGTTACGTTGATGTCATTACCAACGCCCTTTCGGTACCTAACGCGAGTGATTTTCCCTAACTAGGATTTCATGCAGGCGCAATTTTGGGTGAGGTAAGTCTGACTTTGCACATTAACCAGTTTAACATGCTCACGTAATCATAATAAATAAATAGATGCCAATCACATAAACATCTATCCTACGTGGTGATCATGGAATTATGATTTAATGGGTCTCGAGCCAATGAGACCACATTTAATCATTTTAATATTTTAATAACGGAGAGCCGCTCTTCGCTTCTTCTTGATTTCTTGAACTCTTCAAGGATTGGGCCCCAAAGAGCTCGCCGACTTAAAAGGCTCCTCCACGTAATTCTCGTAGCATTTATATAAACAATTGACTATGCTAAAAATAAAGATTACATGAAAAATAGAAGGAGTACGCAGTCTCCATTTAATAATTACAACCCCAAATATATAAATAATCATCATACATTCATATATACATCAATCACATTGATTAGGGATTTTTCCATGATCACCACCCTTTCACGTAAGTAATAAATTCACAATTTAAAACTTAGGAAGGCACAATAAAAATTCTACGTTGAATCATATTCAGAATTTTTACGTAAAATAAGATAGCCATAAATTTTCGATTCAAAATTGATTTAGTCTCAATTTTTGCTACGTTGATTAATTTATCATATAAAATAATCAACCTCCATTAGCCATGTAAGACGAACAATTCGTTAATACATATTGGCCATAGTATTGCAAAAATTGCAAAAAATCAATTAAATGCACGAAAACACCTAAGGATTGGCTCTGATACCACTGTTGGGATCCACGTAACACGTAGCGGAAATAAATAACAACCCATACATGTATCTCCAGAGGCGTACTTCGTGCATTTCAATCGAAAAAAATCACAAAGTCTCAAAGGGAGTAAATAGATTACCTCTCGTAGCGTGCTTGAACGGAGGTGTCGGTTCGATGTTCTTCGATCTCAGCCTCCACAAGTGTTAGGCGTCTAATTCGGACGCACCACCAATTGACGAACGGGGAGACGACTAATAACTCCACAACAATTGTGCTAGCAATATGCGGAATCAATATTCCGAACTTAGTATATTTTGCTCACTCAAGATTATGAGAATATAGAGAGTGTTTGTGTTCTTCTCTCTAAGCTCTAAAAAATTTGCACACTTTACAAAATGTCTCTCCCTCCCAACCTCAAAACTCTTGCCATCCTTTTATAGCCAAAAATACCTTCCAATAAATTGTATTTAAAAATAGCACTAACAATTATAAATTCTATCTAAAAATAGCACTCACAAATAAATGACATTTAAAAATAGCACTAACAATAGCACTCACAATTTATAATACAAAAATGCTATTTAAAAATAGCACTAACAATAGCACTCACAATTTATAATACAAAAATGCTATTTAAAAATAGCACTAACAATTATAAATTCTATCTAATAATAGCACTCACAATTTATGATAAATAAATGCAATTTAAAAATAGCACTAACAATAGCACTCACAATTTATGATAAATAAATATCATTTAAAAATAGCACTAACAATAGCACTCACAATTTATAATACAAAAATGCTATTTAAAAATAGCACTAGCAATAGCACTCACAATACAAAAATGCTATTTAAAAATAGCACTAGCAATAGCACTCACAATACAAAAATGCTAAAAAAAGGCACTAACAAAGGTGTTAAAAATAATAACCATTATTATTATTACAAGAGTTAAAGAGGTTACCAAACAGTACAAATATGCATAACGTATAAATACGTATGACGTATAAATACGTAGAGCATACGTATACATCCGTGAAACCGGGGACTAATTGAAAGAAAAATGTGCAATTAAGCCCTTTTGGTAAAAATTGATTAAATTGGAGGGCAAATTGACCTAATTGCACTTTAAGACTTTAGAATCCAATGTCATAGCTTATAAAAAGTGAGAATTGAAAGTTAAAAGACTCGAAAAGGAATTTTTTGCTCGGTTCGGGTTTATGTTTGTGAAGAAACATAGTAACCCGAGCCGAATTTTCAATATTTAAGGTGACACACTTGAAGGGAAAATTAAAACAAAATTATTGAATATTTTTGTGTATTTTTCTGACCACGAATGGTATTTTTCTGATTTTTTGGGTATTTTTATAATTAAATAAATTCGAAAAATATTATAAAATACCAAAAAATATTTTTTGTTCAAAATTGGTCCCCGAGGCTAGGCCAAGGCTTCCAAAGTTGATTCTGTGATTTTATGACCTCTTTTTATATTTTTAATTAATTTTTAAAGAATAAAAATCACAATAATAAATGGTCAAAAATCAGGTGTCAACAGCTGCCCCTCTTTGAGAGGAATCTCGTTAGAGGTTTTTCTCAAAGATAAGATGGCGCCTGATTCCTAACCGACTCAACTGGAAAAATGAAAGAAGAAATGCTATGACATCGGATTCTTAAGCCTTTTGATGAAAGCTCAAATTAATTCCCGGTTTGCTCTAACAATTTGAACCTGGGCCGGAGTGAGAGAGGCTTACCTGAAGCTCACCTGTCGGACGCTGCCGGTTGCGACGACTTTCAAGAAGATGCCTACGATTCGTCATTCAGCATATCCTAGGGAGATTAAGCTCTGACCTGTATGGTAGGTCATACCATTATGGGATTCCTAACTGGTAGGAACCTGAGGAAGGCGTATCCCACGCTTGAGGATTCG
Organism: Rhodomyrtus psidioides; assembly: GCA_021437785.1. NCBI lineage: Eukaryota > Viridiplantae > Streptophyta > Magnoliopsida > Myrtales > Myrtaceae > Rhodomyrtus > Rhodomyrtus psidioides. The sequence continues at coordinate 1,885,769 of JAILYB010000142.1, read as the reverse complement.
CCAGTAATTTTAATCCGTATGGTGGATCGGACCTTTGTGTTGATCCTTATGGCGGTATTTACTAATGTGTTGATCCTTATGGCGGTATCTACCATCATGTTGACCCTTGAGGCGGTTTCTACCTTAATTTGATCCTTCAGGCGGTATCTACCATGAGTTGACCCTTCAGGCGGTATCTACCTTGAGCTGACCCTTCAGGCGGTTTCTACCATTGTTTTGACCCTTCAGGCGGTTTCTACCTTGAGTTGACCCTTCAGGCGGTATCTACCTTGAGTTGACCCTTCAGGCGGTTTCTACCATGTGTTGACCCTTCAGGCGGTATCTACCTTGGTTTGACCCTTCAGGCGGTATCTACCTTCATTTGACCCTTCAGGCGGTATCTACCTTTGAGTTGACCCTTCAAGCGGTATCTACCTTATTTTGACCCTTCAGGCGGTATCTACCTTCATTTGACCCTTCAGGCGGTATCTACCTTCATTTGACCCTTCAGGCGGTATCTACCTTTGTTTGACCCTTCAGGCGGTGTCTACCATCAGTTTTGACTTTGAAAAGGGGTATCATGACGAGGGTTCTCCACGTCCGATGAGACTGCCTAAATGAAAAGGGGTCTCATGACGAGGGTTCTCCACGTCCGATGAGATTTCCTGAATTTTGAAAAGGGGGTCTCATGACGAGGGTTCTCCACGTCCGATGAGACTGTTTGAATTTTGAAAAGGGGTCTCATGACGAGGGTTCTCCATGTCCGATGAGACTGCCTAAATTTTTGAAAAGGGGTCTCATGACGAGGGTTCTCCACGTCCGATAAGACTGCCTAAGTTTTGAAAAGGGGTCTCATGACGAGGGTTCTCCACGCCCGATGAGACTGTCTAAATTTTGAAAAGGGGTCTCATGACGAGGGTTCTCCACGTCCGATGAGACTGCCTAAATTTTGAAAAGGGGTCTCATGACGAGGATTCTCCACGTCCGATGAGACTGCCTAAGTTTTGAAAAAGGGGTCTCATGACGAGGGTTCTCCACGTCCGATGAGACTGTTTGATATTTTGAAAATGGGTCCTGGGACGAGGGTTCTCCACGTCCGATGGGACTTTTTCTTTTAAAAGGGTTTTTCTTCCCCCTTTTTTTTGGAGACCCCGAAGTTTGTCGGGAATTCAGTTTTTTTGAAGCAGTGAAAGATTTTATTTTGACAAAACTTCACTTGAGTCTGTTGAAGCGACATTCTGGGAGCTGGGTTCTCCCGGTATCCTGCAGAAGTTTGAGCTTGAAAGATTTTTCTTCACCAAGAAAACGTTAGTAATCTTTGGGAAGACTACGGCTGTCCATTTTGACAAAACCGTATGATTTAAGTTTTAATCATGAAATGTGCATTTTGATGCTGGAGGTTATCCAAAGCATTCTTGCAACATGCAAATGTGATCACAAATCCCTTGCACGGAAAATCTGGATCAACAGTTTGAAAATTCCAAAAAGAGTTTGTTCAAAACATCAATTGGAATATTTCTCGACAAGGAGGTCTTCTCACCTGTTTTGCGATAGTGGTTTTTTATAGGGGATGCACTCAATTCCCTACTAACCTGTGCCTAGGTTTTAGGTTCATTCGCAGCGCATACATTTTGATCGGTCGGGAGGTCTTCCACGGGACCGTAATGTTGGGCTTGAATATTGGTTTTCAAGGGGGACCCGCTTTGGAGTCGAGGCCATTGTATGAAAGTCTTCAACATCTGCTCCGGGTTTACAAGTCGAGAACCCTGCAAAATGAGAAAGAAATAGTCTTGCTCGTACCTCTTCGAGCTAAGCTATATGTTAACCCAAGTGTCTTAGTCAGAGAAGACTGTTTCAGGGTTATGATGTTGGTAAGATTGGGGACCGAAAAAGGCTTGTTTTTGGCCCAGAATTTATGAGGGGATTGACATTGGTGATCATTGCAAATTTGTCACCTGTCTTTTCCATTCTGCATCTTCAGTTTTTGAGGTGTGCAACCGCTTTTGAGGTGTGCACAAGTCCTTTAGAGAGCGTCTCTTGTTGCATTAAGAAGGTTGACAACTCTGTCTGCGCCTTCCCTCCGCGCTTGACATCATTTGGAGAGCAGTCTTTTTATCTGACTCCTTTAGGAATTTTCTCTTTTCCCATCCAAGTTTCACTGGGAATCAAGCAAACAGCTTGCACGAGCATCGGCCTTGCTTTTACCATGCACTTTGCTTTTTCTTGATGCGGTGGATTTTTCTCATTCATTTTTGGAATCCCGCTTTTTTCTCATCTTCATGGGATCATGTTAGACATATAGTCTAAACATGCTTTAAATATCAGCCCGGGAATCTTCTTCGTAATCCCTGAGTCTTGAACTCTTCCATTTTTGAAGGGGTGCTGCATCCGTTTTGGAATGATCACCAATGGGTTCATGAAATGAATTTGCAGGCTCAAGTTGGCTGTGCAAAGGATTCAGTGTGTGTGATAGAGAAATGAATGCTTCTCGTCATCCTATGGCACTTGGATTACCATATAAACAACACACAAAGATTAATGTTAGTCCGAGCAAGAAAATTTCTGACCATTTTCTCCTGATGCCGCTGGACTCACCTCCATTTTGCCCCGATGTGGGGTGGTTCTTGACAGGGTTAAGAATGAAAACCGCCGTTCGAAGGGGTTATCAACGGTCACCTGTAATGTTTGGGGATAAAAAACGAATGCCTCCGTCGTCCCAATCCATGTAATCGCTGCGAATGGTCCCTACTTCCGTAGGTCCAGATTTTGCTATCTGATCTGCTCCACTCATCTCTCCAGTGTGTGTGGGACGTGTTTGGACTAGGCTTTGCCTCTTGTCTTTTGAGAAAACGTCCTTTTGAAAGTTTTGAACAATTTTTTATTGGAAAAATCTCATTCATTTTCTCCAAAAATTTTACCCGTCAAAGGGGATTTTATGATGCCCCATGCATGTTCTTATTCATGTTCAGACAACCTCCTATTTCAAAACATGAATGCCAATGAAATTTGAGTTCTATGTCTTTTCTAGACATTAGACTCTGAGAGCTTTTCTTTTCTTCTCTATTTTTTACTCAACATCTTCAAGGGATTTGGGAGAGGGATACTTACCTGTCCCTCGCGGCTGGAGATCCCTGAAAATGTAGAAGAAACATGTTATTGTTCGTTCATGAATTTTTCAAAAAAAAAATTAGAACGATACATCTTACCCTTGGTCATGTATTCCAACGGGTAATACATGGGATGTGAAAACCTGTTTCGCCTTGATGGTGATCCCCTGTCAAAGACAGGAATTAGGCGTCAGTTTGCGTTCTAAAATTCCAGGCAAATTGGAACGATACAGCCTTGTTCTTGTTTTGTGTTTCTATTTGAACACAAACGTGTGGCTTGTAGAAGTTGGCCATCCATCTTGTGGCCTTGATCCCTCCGTTTGGTTGGCGATGAATCATTTTCCAGGATTTGCCCCAGAGGAGATCCATTTGTGTTTTTGGACGCATTCCAGCGCCACTCTTCAGAGTTCCTTTTATTCAAGGAAAAAGGAAATTGTTATCGGAATGCATGTCAAAGCATGAAGTGTGGAAGCGATACTTTTTACCCTCCACTCGATCTTATAATCAAAGACCATTTTCTGGAATCCTGACTTCCGAGGCCAATGATTCTATTCGCCTCCCTATCAGCGAGCTCTTTTCTTTTGAGGCTTTCGGCGCCAACGACTTCCTGTTAAATGAGAAAAACTCATGTTAAGCCCGTGATCTTCGAAGATCAAATTGGAACGATACAAAGTTACCGTTCGCCCAAATTCGTATCTTGGGGTTTGATTCTGATGCGGACGACTCTGCTATTTGACTTTGCCGGAGAAGACACATCTTTCTTTGTCCAGCGCAAAATTAATTCACTTGCCACAGTTAGGCGTGATTTATCACAGCTAGGTGACGCTTGTCTTGCTGTTTGTCATCTCTGGATTCGATGACCCTGGTCTGATGCGCTTTCATGGGGGATCATGAGAGTTTGCCCCCGGTTTGGCTCCTCAAAGCAAATGGGGGGAACCTGCTCCCATTGATTTTTGCAGATTCTGATCATCCATCTTGATTGTCAGAGTCCTTGATCAATTTAATCTGTCTCAAGACAGCTTGATATTCTTGGGATTCGTCATGTGGCGGTTTGGTGATTCTCTTGATCACAGTCGCCGTTTGAGGTATTTGACGTTCCCTGTTTGTTATTTGAAAGCATTACATCCTGCGTCTTCTGCTCTTGATCATCATCTGAGAGGAAAAGGAAAGGAAGCATTATTCCCATATCAAGGAAATAATCATTTTGCATTCCGTTTTGACGTTGCATATTGATATGAACAACATCTATCGAATTCCTCCATCCGTGCTTGAAGGTATTTGCAATGCCTACGGTTCATTTGCCCCAGCTGGGCGACATCTGTTTTGTCATTTGAATGTATGAGCTTTTGGGTGCATTGTCTCTTTTATCACCTGAGATAAAAAAAAATGGAGAAGAACTTATCCTCAGATCTGATTAAAAATCAATTAGGAACGATACGTCCTTTCACCAAACGGGTGGCTCTGCGGCCAAATGCATTTTGCACTGAAGGGACGAATTTCACTATGCTCCACGGGTTTGGGGAATTTGCCCCTACCTTCGATATAAATGAGCCTTATCGAGATGTATACAATACAAATTGATCCCTAATACAATCAATCTAATGGACGAGATAGAGAGGACCTCAGCAAAATTAGTCTTATTCAAGAGAACTAAAAATGCCAAACCAATCAAAGGAATGTGGTCCGAACACTCGGAGATGCCCCAGTTCCAGTCTTCGAGATGTGACTCCAGGATCGCCGATTTTTTTTTTTTTTAGGTGGTTTTAGATATATCAGCCATCTAAAGACATGCACATGAGACAAGTGAGGATAAAACTTCTAAAAATCAAAGGATTTGGCACCTAAGGTCAAGGTTCCCACCTCGAGTTCTAGAAAGAGCAGATTCCATTGCACAACTATCGTTGCATTGGGGCTCGATCCATAGCTCCAAATGAGCGGAATTGAAAAGTGGATTACCCCGTGTTTTTCCTCACGGAGATTCCATTTTCAATCCCTTCTATTGTTTTCCTATAGAAGGGCGCCCGGGGTTTTAGGCGCGGTTGTGTGTGTTTTCGGTGTCGTGCTAAAGCGATAAACATGCATCTTATTTAACAATCACCGCTTCAATATAAAACATACACACAATCATTCATTCCTACGCCAACCTGCATAAAACAATGTTAATGACAGACTACCCCCCTTATCACTCCAATCTGCAAAAACATATAACACCTATCATGAGTGGACTTACCTCACCTTCAAGAGCGCCTGCAGGGTTAGAAAAATCACTCAGCGTTTTAATTACGGCCTAAGTCCACTTGGGGTCTAGAACCATAGGTTCTAGAACACAGTGTCCCCAGCGGAGTCGCCAGCTGTCGCGACCCGTCCGAAAGCGGACGCGGCTAATGGATTACCGATCGCGGGTCTTGGATCGGCGCGGGCCCTCCCAGGCCCATACCAAATCGCGGCGGGAGTATTTTTCAAAGGGATTCGACGATAACAGTCGATCGCTTTCGACCTTAGTGTGGTCGTGGTGGCATGTGCAACTTGTGCATGCATTTGGAGTCGCCACCGGTCTTTCTTGGAGGGTAGACCGGAAACCTTATTGACCGATTGGGAGAGATCGATCAATTCTGCGGAACCAGAGATTTTGGGTTCGGGGACTTGGTTACGTTGATGTCATTACCAACGCCCTTTCGGTACCTAACGCGAGTGATTTTCCCTAACTAGGATTTCATGCAGGCGCAATTTTGGGTGAGGTAAGTCTGACTTTGCACATTAACCAGTTTAACATGCTCACGTAATCATAATAAATAAATAGATGCCAATCACATAAACATCTATCCTACGTGGTGATCATGGAATTATGATTTAATGGGTCTCGAGCCAATGAGACCACATTTAATCATTTTAATATTTTAATAACGGAGAGCCGCTCTTCGCTTCTTCTTGATTTCTTGAACTCTTCAAGGATTGGGCCCCAAAGAGCTCGCCGACTTAAAAGGCTCCTCCACGTAATTCTCGTAGCATTTATATAAACAATTGACTATGCTAAAAATAAAGATTACATGAAAAATAGAAGGAGTACGCAGTCTCCATTTAATAATTACAACCCCAAATATATAAATAATCATCATACATTCATATATACATCAATCACATTGATTAGGGATTTTTCCATGATCACCACCCTTTCACGTAAGTAATAAATTCACAATTTAAAACTTAGGAAGGCACAATAAAAATTCTACGTTGAATCATATTCAGAATTTTTACGTAAAATAAGATAGCCATAAATTTTCGATTCAAAATTGATTTAGTCTCAATTTTTGCTACGTTGATTAATTTATCATATAAAATAATCAACCTCCATTAGCCATGTAAGACGAACAATTCGTTAATACATATTGGCCATAGTATTGCAAAAATTGCAAAAAATCAATTAAATGCACGAAAACACCTAAGGATTGGCTCTGATACCACTGTTGGGATCCACGTAACACGTAGCGGAAATAAATAACAACCCATACATGTATCTCCAGAGGCGTACTTCGTGCATTTCAATCGAAAAAAATCACAAAGTCTCAAAGGGAGTAAATAGATTACCTCTCGTAGCGTGCTTGAACGGAGGTGTCGGTTCGATGTTCTTCGATCTCAGCCTCCACAAGTGTTAGGCGTCTAATTCGGACGCACCACCAATTGACGAACGGGGAGACGACTAATAACTCCACAACAATTGTGCTAGCAATATGCGGAATCAATATTCCGAACTTAGTATATTTTGCTCACTCAAGATTATGAGAATATAGAGAGTGTTTGTGTTCTTCTCTCTAAGCTCTAAAAAATTTGCACACTCTACAAAATGTCTCCCCCTTCCAACCTCAAAACTCTTGCCATCCTTTTATAGCCAAAAATACCTTCCAATAAATTATATTTAAAAATAGCACTAACAATTATAAATTCTATCTAAAAATAGCACTCACAAATAAATGACATTTAAAAATAGCACTAACAATAGCACTCACAATTTATAATACAAAAATGCTATTTAAAAATAGCACTAACAATAGCACTCACAATTTATAATACAAAAATGCTATTTAAAAATAGCACTAACAAGTATAAATTCTATCTAATAATAGCACTCACAATTTATGATAAATAAATGCAATTTAAAAATAGCACTAACAATAGCACTCACAATTTATGATAAATAAATATCATTTAAAAATAGCACTAACAATAGCACTCACAATTTATAATACAAAAATGCTATTTAAAAATAGCACTAGCAATAGCACTCACAATACAAAAATGCTATTTAAAAATAGCACTAGCAATAGCACTCATAATACAAAAATGCTAAAAAAAGGCACTAACAAAGGTGTTAAAAATAATAACCATTATTATTATTACAAGAGTTAAAGAGGTTACCAAACAGTACAAATATGCATAACGTATAAATATGTATGACGTATAAATACGTAGAGCATACGTATACATCCGTGAAACCGGGGACTAATTGAAAGAAAAATGTGCAATTAAGCTCTTTTGGTAAAAATTGATTAAATTGGAGGGCAAATTGACCTAATTGCACTTTAAGACTTTAGAATCCAATGTCATAGCTTATAAAAAGTGAGAATTGAAAATTAAAAGACTCGAAAAGGAATTTTTTGCTCGGTTCGGGTTTATGTTTGTGAAGAAACATAGTAACCCGAGCCGAATTTTCAATATTTAAGGTGACACACTTGAAGGGAAAATTAAAACAAAATTATTGAATATTTTTGTGTATTTTTCTGACCACGAATGGTATTTTTCTGATTTTTTGGGTATTTTTATAATTAAATAAATTCGAAAAATATTATAAAATACCAAAAAATATTTTTTGTTCAAAATTGGTCCCCGAGGCTAGGCCAAGGCTTCCAAAGTTGATTCTGTGATTTTATGACCTCTTTTTATATTTTTAATTAATTTTTAAAGAATAAAAATCACAATAATAAATGGTCAAAAATCAGGTGTCAACAATGCAACAACAATATGTTATTTATAACAAGTAGTTTTGTTGTTTGGTTAATTGGTCACATTTTTTTGCATGAAATGGGTTGAATTGGTATTAGTCTGGATACAACAAAAGAATTCTATTCGATCGAATAAGTACCTTGTGTCAGAATTGATAAATTCTATGGCTCGAATCTTTAGTATTCTCTTATTTATTACCTGTGTTTACTATTTAGGCAGAATACCGTCACCCGTTGTTACTGAAAAATTCAAAGAAACCTCAGAAACGGGACACCTTGGTTATAAAAAAAGAAAATACATACTATTAAAATGTTATTAAAAGTTATCAAAATCAACGCTAGCCGGTCAAATGGAATTGGCATCGATGGAAAAAGTTTATGATTCATTTGACAGTAAAAAAAAGGTTTATGACTGAATTTGCACAATTGCAATAGGTTTAAATTTTTTTTTGGTAATTCTTCGTGATTGTAGATATTGGGTTATGATTCAATAGATATTGAAGTTTTGACTTTCGGGTTCTAACTCTAAAATTCGGTTGTAATTATTTTCTCTTGTTTTAACTACCCAAGTTCCAATCTGTAGTTTGTTTATGTTTTGTTTTCTATTGATTAGTTAGATTTTTTGCATTTTTTATCTGATGAAGCACTAATGTATCGGCAAAATGCAAGGTAGTCCTTACTGATTCGGATTCCACATGCATTTCACTACGGCTCCGGTGGGTTCTCTTAACCAGGCCACTATCCTATTTTTTGGTTAGACCTTGTCGGCCGCCATTTTCTCTGCCCTTTCTTACCCTAAAAAATCAGGGGTCATAAACAAAAGGCTCATGACTATTGTCTATACATTTAAAATGTGCTTTTAATAAGTGAGTTCCAACTTTTGTTTTTCTTCCTTTCGATTTTTAACTGAGATCTGTATTCATTTGTTTTGATCGACCACTAATTTATTAGAAAAAAAGTTGATAAGTTAAGGCTGCGTATGGATGGTGGCTGAGGAAACTGTTTTTGTTCCAAAAGTGTTCCGGGAACACTTTTGGAGCAGAAACGCGTATGGTTCAAAAATGTTCCGAAAGTGTTCCGCGGAACACTTTTGGGCCAGGGAACACTTTTGAAGGAACAAAAAAAACTTGCTTCTGGGATTTTGGAACACTTTTGAAACCACCATCCATCGTCGCCGACTCGACTGCCACTCGCCGCTTCACTAAAAGCCGACCGCCGCCGCCGGTCGCCCCCCCCGCCCGCCGCCGGTAGCCGGCCTCCCACCTCCGGCCGCCCCCCGCCGCTGCCACCCCGCCCCCCGTCGCCACCGGTTGCCAGCCGCCCGCCGCCGGCCCCCGCCGCCGCCGTCGCCGCAGCCGGTGCCGATCGCTGGCCGCTGTGGCCGCCCGTCGCCACCCGCCCATCGCCCGCCGCTGGTCGTCGCCCACCTCTGGTCGCCGGCCGCCGCCGATCACCGATCAGCGACTGAAAAAAGTATTTTTTTTTAAATTACCAAACGCGTTTTTTTCCCAAAAAATCGTAATTTTGAACAGAAACACAAAAAAATGTTTCTGTTCAAAAAATGCTTCCTGAAACAGAAATGCTACCATACGCAGCCTAAATTTCTTAACAAAAAGAACGTGACCGGCAATAGCGCATAAAATTATATATATTTTTTTTCAACTGAAAAAAATAATTGAGTGACATTTTTATACATCTTCTATGATTGTTCTAAGATGATATTCTGACAAGCTTTACGAATACCATTTTGTGAAAAGTCATATTACCCCAATATACACATATGAATCACAATAGTTGAGACATAAAAATATCGATTATTTTTATCAGTTAATTTTATTTCACACTTTGCCTATTTGAATAGTAAAAGTGAAAAGATTTATCTTCTGATATATAATTTGCATATTTTATAGCATAACATAAAAATGACTATAAAATACACATGAATCTTGGGAGAAGTGTCAAAAAAGTCCTAAATCTATTGCATTAATGTCAATTTAGTTCTAAATCTTTTTTTGGTGCCAATTAAATCTTAAACCTTTTTATTGGTGCCAATTCAGTCCTAAATCTTTTACATTTGTGCCAATTCAGTCATAAATATTTTGTATTTATGCCAATTGAATTAATCCAACCAATTTTTATCGAAATCGCTGACATGAACATCGATTGTCCTACATGGCGTTGACTTGGTGTCGCGACCCTCTCGATGTGCGAGCTACGAGGGGAGGGCTAATAGGTCGTTGTCATCCAGCTTTCTGTGGATTTTAGACGCGGACCCCTTCTAAGGCCCATTACCCAAATCGCAACGGAGGAGGAATTCAAAATGAGGTCGACCTTTCAGTATGGTCTAGTGACATGTGCTACGTGTGCATGCCTCGGAGTCGCCACCACCAATCATTTCTTTGAGGATACGATCGAATAGTCGGGAGCTTCAATTCGATTCTGCGAGAACTAGAGAAGTGGGATCGATGGCTTAGTTACGCCAATTATCGAAATCGATGCCCTTTCAGTACCTAAGTTAAATGAGTTTTCTAACCTTAGGATTTCATGCAGATGAGTAGGGGTACGAATCATAAATCTAGGATTTCATGCAGATAAGAGCAACTATCCTAACAAACACAATCAATGAAATGTAATGCGTACATCAAGGAATTAGAACATGCAGACAAATTGTATCAAATCAGCATGGCATTCCTAGTAGAGCCCTATCGACTTAGAATGGACATTCACAGCAAAGGAGGGAGTCAAGAGTGATTTGGAAGCGATTCGCCCATGAGGGGCGAAATCATAATTTCGAGAAAATCAACGGACGATTTGCCAAAAAGGCTAAAATCGTCATTTTAGAAGGGATCTGGAGTCCAAAGTGTGGAAAATAGGAATGGCCAGCTGTAATGGCCCATTTCCTAATTTTCGACATTTTTTTAGAATTTTTTGAGATTTTTGGAGATGATTTACCCTTAAGGGGTAAAATCATCATTTTCAGAAAAAATCGAGAAACGAAAACCCAAAAATATAATTGGCCATTTGCATATGGCCATTTCTCAATTTTTGGAATTTTTCGAAAATTTCAGGATTTTCGGAGACGATTTACCCTTAAGGGTAAAATCGTCATTTTTTAAAAGAGACAAGATGAGAAAATCTAAAAATGGCATTGACCAGTTGACTGTGTCCATTTCCCAAATTTTGGCATTTTTTTGGCAATCTCCAGGAATTTTCAAAAACGATTTACCCTTAAGTGGTAAAATCATCATTTTTCAAAATAATATGGAAGAGAAAACCCAAATATAAGATTGGCCAGTTGAATGTGGCCATTTCTCAATTTTTTGAATTTCTGGAATTTTTTGAGAATTCCCTCGATTTTTTTTCATTTTTTTTTTTAGATTTTCCACGATTTTCCCTATTCTTAGGACTTTCCAAAACATTTTCGAATTATTTATTAGAAAAAGAAATTATCTGAGCCGAGTCGGCTGAGTCGGACAACTACTCGCGGGCAGACGACGGCCCGGCGCCCGTGGGTCCGGATCGGCCTCGGTAAAACGACGCCGTTTCATCCTCGAAATTTTTGAATTTTCAAAAGTTTCCGATTTGTTTTTATTGAATTTCAAAATTTCCCGCCCAAAGCTAACTGACGCACTAGAACGCACCACGTGGCGACTTCTACACGCTCTTGATCTGACGCAAGAAATCGACGGCCACGATTGAAACGCATGGTTAAATCTTGGCTGTTCGATCGGAATTCCCGACGATCAGAAATGACACGTGGCCAAACCTAGGCCGCGCGATCACAATTTTTTATTTCCAAAAATCAGAGTATTTTTTGGACACAATCTCGACACGTGTTACCTAATCCACCGTCAGATCAATTTTTTGCTATTATTATTTTTATTCCTCTAACAACCCCTCCGGGGCTCACATGTATACCATGTGTGCGTCACGTCGGCGACACATGGACGTTGACTGGTCAACTCTCGTTGATCAGGCAACTCCCATACCGGAGAAGACGACCGGAAAGGTCGTAACTCCGACGATTCCACTGGAATCTGGCCGGCGACTAACACCTAAACGTACTCATTTTGACACCAAACCGACTTTTCCTTTACAAAATGACGATATAAAGCGGAATATGCGCCTTAAAAGCTCCTCCGCCGCCTCTAACAACCTCTACCAGCTCCGACCAGATCTGCAAGTTCCGGCGAGCTCTGGTTCTCGAGTTTCCAGCCATTCAAACTCGACCTTATTCACACAGAAATCATCCATGAGGTCTAAGAAAACTTGCCTGATCATCCTATGCCCTCGAAGATCGTCCATTGGAGGTCGGTAACTCTCGATTCCGGCGAGATTCGGGTAGGGTTTGACCATGGAAGAATCGTCGTTCGATGCACAAAAACAATGGCAAGGCTAGGCTTAGTAATGGTTCTGAATGCAAATAGGAACAAGTGTTGTGCAGATAATACGCTCGGCATCAAACAATCGAGACTTGAAACTCAAAACCGAGAATGAACATATTTTATCGAACACATAGAGCGCGGGTTCGAAAACGTGCTAAAATGATTTCGTCGAGGTCCCGCGAGAGGTATCGAGCAAAACTGATCATTGAGTCGCACTATACACATCATCAGAACAATCAAGAACTATCGATTTTAGTCCGATTCGATCACCAAAATACACAGTCATCGGAACAGAGCATATATGCAAGGGAAGTGGATGACTGGCCTGTGTTTATCCGGCGATGTCACGGCGGGGGCGCGGCGACGATGCTTCAGTCTCGCTCCCGATCTCTCTCTCTCCCCCTCCAGTTCTCTCCGTATAACTGAACCAACCTCCTCCATCTTGGTTCTGTTTTTCCCCTGTTCGTTGAAGGTCATTCGAACCCCCCCACCGTAAGCGAGCTCCCCTCCTTTAATGACATACGAAAACCCCCCTCCTCTCCAGCTCTGCTCTCTCTCTAAATCTCTGTTCTGTTGGTCGTTTTTTTTCGAATCTGTTCTAACTGCCCTTTTAACAGATTGATCTCCCCCCGTTTTCAATTTGCCGCCCAAATTCTGTCACAGGCACTCCAGCCTGGGCTCGCACGTGTGGCACGCGGTTTTGGCCGGCTAGAGGTCGCCGGAAGTGTGTCGGTCAATGATCGGAGGAAGATCGGACTCTGGTCTTTCGATTTTTTGTCCAATTTTCGTCTCTTAGGGGCATACCTCCCGTTGAAGCTCTCTGCACGTATCCAAGAGAAAGGAAGGAAGACCAGTTCTGGTCTTTGGTCTGATGGTTGACCCGGGTTGACTGGGTTGGGGTCAACCCGACCCAGTTGACGCAGTTTCGCGTTCTTTAGCTTAATTGACTGTCCATACGACCTAATCTCACGCAATTGAGCTTAAAATTGAAATCAATAGCACGTGTTTCATCTAATAAAGAAAAGTTTAGGAAAAATTGGTACATTTTAATGCGAAAACGCCCAATGTTCAATATTTATCCGAATCTGAAATTTGTCCAATTAAGCCATTTGATGACCAATTTGTATCAATATGACCTCACCAATGTGTTTAAACGCTGAAAAACCTATGGGTCAAGGCTTTTCTACGCATGGGTTCGTCTTTAAGATATTCAATCTGACATTAATCGGAAACCGAGAACTAAACCGCAAAATGCCAATAAGCCCAATTTGCAATCTGCTAAAAAATCAAAATTCATTGAACAAAAATGAAATTAAAGGTGTAGGAATCAAATGTCAAAACTTGGACCAAGCGAGAAAAAGACCATAATGGCTTCAAATAAATTGGTACTAATACAAAGGTTTACGACTGAATTAGCATAAAAAAAGATTTATGACTGAATTAGGACTAATGCAATAGGCTTAGGGCTTTTTTGACACTTTTTCAATGGTCTAGTATAAGTATATAACAACAAGCTCTTCCTTAAAGAATTGAGGCCAATTTCCTAAAAAAGCACCAACTTTAGGTTTAATGACGATTTTGGCCCGAACTTTTTTTTGTCTCATAAAAAAACACCAACTTTAGGTGCAGCGACGATTTTGGCCCAAACTTTTTTTTATTCCATGAGAGAATACAAATTTCAACTCGAGTCTCAAATCCGTTCCCTCTTAATTTGGAACATTAGTTGTCCAATATGGCAATTTCACGTCATCAATAAATGCACATGGCTTGTTAACATGGATTTAAGATGCTATTCATCGTCTTATTGGCACGGAATATGAAATTGGTCATCCTCTTCTAGGAGGGGGTACGGTTGGGCTTGTTAAAAAAAAAAAAAGCTTTAGTTGTGAGCTTGGCGAATCTCCCTGTGGGTGTAATACATAGTTTCGGATTCCAGTTAGACAACTAATGCTTGCGGGTGAAGTGAAGGAGATGATGAATATGTTAACCGTCGTCCCTCAAATTGTGTAATAGGTGAAGTAGATGAACAACTTCAAATTCTATACTAAGAAGACGAAGCCTTAAATCCACATCAGCAAGCCATGTGAATTGATTAATGATATGAAATTATCACGTTAGACAATTAATGGTTCCAAATTAAGAGGTCCAATTTGAGACTCGAATGAAACTTTGTGTTTTTTTATGTGATGAAGAAAGTTTGGGTCATAATAGTCATTGGACCTAAAGTTAGTATTTTTTTACGAGACAAAAAAAAGTTCGGGCTAAAATCGTCTTAAACCTAAAGTTGGTGATTTTTTAGGGAAATAACCCTAAAGATTTGCTTGCAAGATGACACCTAGGACCTTTGTTATATGGACACGGCAGTTGAAATTTTTTTGCTGTGTCGGACACGGACACATGTCTGACACGGTTGGACACTTTTTTTTTTTTACGGCCATACAATTAAAATAGTAAAAAAAAACCAATTTTTATGACTTAATTTTTAACTTCTTCCTCTCGTCACCTATTGTTGATCACACAAGAATCTATGAAGCTCATTTTGTATTTGCTGGTTGATAGAAAACTGTCCGTAAGGTTTTTGTTTTCTATGCATATATAAAAATATACATAAAATACATTTGTTAAAAGTCTGAAACAAGACTATATATATATACAACGTATCCCAGCATATCGGAATTCTCTATTTGTTTTTTTATAATTCACGTATCGGCATGTCGTGTCGCGTATCGTGTCCCGTGTCCTTGTAACATAGCCTAGAACCCTAAATTTTAAGGGATTGATCATTATCCTTGCAAAGAGTACTACTTTTCTTACACTTGCCACTCATTTCGCTTCTAACTAAAATTTCTGCTTACCAATTCAATACCATGAGTTTTTCCCAACAAAAGAACATCAGAGTCAATAAGTTTCAATGTTGCAAGTTAGCCATTAGTAAAAGTCGTAGCTTTTTTTGTAACTCTTCCAATTAAATAATTTCATTCGAATTTTATTTATTGTCTTCTCTCAACAATATTCGAAATCGTAGTTGACGGCATACTAAATTTCCCGACGTCATAT
This sequence comes from Rhodomyrtus psidioides, assembly GCA_021437785.1. Taxonomy (NCBI): domain Eukaryota; kingdom Viridiplantae; phylum Streptophyta; class Magnoliopsida; order Myrtales; family Myrtaceae; genus Rhodomyrtus; species Rhodomyrtus psidioides. The sequence goes on along the minus strand of JAILYB010000142.1, from coordinate 1,870,244 downwards.
CACAACGAAATTAATAATTTTCTAACTTGTCTGATTCCTATATTTTACATTTTGTACAATATGAACTAAGAATTACATCTTTATTTCGTTTAAAAGAGGAATATTCATTTGAAATAGGATACAACTTTAAGTTAAACATTACATAATTCAACTTTATACAAATGAAATGAAAATTCACCCTCACGTAGCACGTGGGTATATTACTAGTTGTATCTAGAAGTTTAGAACACGTACTGTTACCGATTTTATATGTACAACATACAAGATCTTAATCATCTTAGATAAATGGATAATTAATGTTTAAGTCCCCCCGTTTGTATAAAGGTATCATTACACATTCATCGTTGGATGGAGGTCATGTGTCTGGGGATGGGGTTAGTATTGAAAGCAAAATCATCCACGTGTCCACGTGGAATGACTCCAAAGTTGCCCCTTGAAATTTGAGTTTACAATGAACTCCTGCAATAAATTGATTTCGACAGACAGGATACCATAATGTTGCTCCACGTAAAAAAAGAAAGAGATTGAATGATGACCTTAAAGAGTTTTGCATTAATGAAATAGCTTCCGGCAAAACATTTACCTTCGGTGAGAAATAGAGAAAAACAAGGTAGTTTTGTCAGAAAGAGATTCAATGACGAACTTAAAGAGTTTTGCTTTAGTAAAATTGCTTCTAGCAAAACATTTATCTTTGGAAAGAAAAAGAGAAAACAAGGTAAAGTTTGTGTGAGAAAAGGAGAGGGACAACCGAGTGTTGACTGAGCGTGAGGAGGGGCAGTTGACCTGCCACGTGTCATGCTCCCCAATAAAGTGGAATAAAAGCTCAATAAAAGACAATAAAAAGTTAGAAAATTAATAAAAATTAAGAAAAAAAACACTCAAAACCGTATCGTTTTACGCCAATTGGGACCCTTTCGGTCTGGGTCGGGCCCCCACGGGTCGGTTCATCAAAATTTTCAGGAATTGAATAAATCAAAAATAAAATAAAATGGATAAAACTCGAAAAATTCTAAAAAAATCAAAAAATTCTAGAAAGTCCCTGAAAATAGGAAAAGTTTAGATTAGGTTAATTTGACCTCTTTTCCATAGATTAGGCCATAGATTTCCTAGATTTCACAAGTTTTGTCATTTTTAGGAGAATCACAAACATTTTGAAATTAAATTCGAATCACATCTCTCTAAGCCCTTACGGCTTCATTAGCGTTTTTACGATGCGATTTATCCATACAATGATTCCTTGATTGCACATTTGATTTCACTCCCATAGGATTAGGAATTTTTTAGACTTAGTTTAGATTTTTGTTGAAAAATTGAAAAAAAAAGACAAAAATAATTTGTGTGGCCACTTAGCACCGGATTACCTCATAGGTTTAAAATGAATTGAAAATCTACATGGACATGTTTAGAAAAAAAAAAACTTAACCTCGGTACTGAAGGAACATCAGTGGAAATACCGACATAACCCAATCCTCAGATCCTTAATTTCTGGTTGCGTAAAATCGAACGATTTCTCCCAACCATTCGATAGACTAGTGGCAACTCCTTTGCATGTCACCAATCACACATAGATAGAATCCGATTTTCTCCCGTCGCGCAAGGTGTGGGCTTGGCAGAGCCCAAGCGGGTTTAGGACCATTCTGGATCCTCATTCGGTAATCACCTCAGCAAAAACATTGGAAAAATAGTAACAGTCCATTAAAATCCCCCCTTTTCTTTTTCTGGGGACATTTGTCATCTCAACAATAACGGTTCGCCCACGAGACTCTGGATCTGCAACGGACGTCACCATCGCATTGCCCAGCCAGAGCAAACACTTTGCAGAAAGCCGACCAGCTAAAGTCGCAAATTCGTACTGTAAAATGTTCTTGATGTATGCTACAATTACTCATAGATTAAAGTACTCGACTCGTAAGTCTTAACAATGAAAAATAGTCAATAGTCCCTCAAAAACTCCCCCTTTTTCTTTTTTCTGGAGATACTTTATCGTCTCAGCGAAGACGGTTCGTCCACGACACTCTGCCGCGAGAAATATCGAGAGCGAAAAATTCCGTAGTATGCTAGACAAGCGGAGGGTAAATGGATAGAATCGGATGCCCTCTCGCCTCATCTTAGTAGGAATTGCGATGGATGGACGTCACCATAGCATAAATACTCTGCGAAAGCTGACTAGCAAGTTGCAAATACATACCGCAAAGAGGACATCTTATTGTAAAATGTTCTTTATGTATGGTATGATTACTCATAGACTAAAGCAGTCCTAACTTGTAACACTTTAAACAGTTTGTCTCCGACACTCTGCTACGAGAAATATAGAAAGTGGCAACTTCGTAGTTTAAGGGGTCGAACGTAGGGAAAACGGAGAGAATATGATGCTTTCGCCTCATCTTCGCTTAGAATTGCAATGGGCGGCACCATCGCATTGCTCAACGAGAGCCAAAACTGTGCAAAATCTGACCAGCAAGCCATAAGTACACGCAGTATAATGGCCATCCCCATCTTACTATATAATTGTCTTAATGTTGGCTCTAATTACTTATAGATTAAAAGTAATCCTTAACTTGTACCATTGTAAAATTGTCACAACTCATCGAAAGCTCCCCTTTTTTTTTTTTTTCTTTTCCTTTTTCAGGGGACGTTTTATCTTGTCAGCATAAATGGTTCGTCCACGACACTCTACTATGAGAAATATAAGGAATGACAATTTTGTAAACATTACCAATTTGTCTTTCCTAACCCCCCCAACGACAATTTTGAACATATCATCAGAGTTCCTACGAAAATTTGATCAAAATTAACTCCCAATGCAAGAATCGATACATGATTTCAAAATGCAGTTTGTGCTTCCTCTATTTTGTCTCCATTTCACGAATGGTAAACCTGACCAATTTGTCTTTCATAACCAGTCGCGTGCATTCGCAAGATCGGATACATGAGAATAATTGAGCCGGAATCAATGCTAGGGGCACATTGCCACCAACTTGAATTTATGGCGTTGTATACTTTTCAGTCCCACGTCGCGTTTATGTCAATAATTTCCGACGGTAAAATGGAAAATTTCCAACCAGTGTCGTACAAGCAAGAAGATCCGCCAAAAAAAAAAAGAAAGAAAAAAAGGAAAGAGTTCTTGAATCACGGGTAATGCCAATATTTTCCGGCGGCATAATCAAAATTTCCAAACTTTTGTCGTGCTTTTGCCAAACATAGAGCCAGAAAAAAATTGCAAAAGCAAAAGCCCCCCTCCAAATCCGCCACGTGTCCGACCGTGAAACCGCCAAAACCGTTTTAACATGTACCCGCTTTCGCGCGTGATAGATCACGAGTCGCTCCCGAGTCTCCCGCGAGATCGCCGATCTCCACACGCCATCGCCTCTCTCTCTCTCTCTCTCTCCTTGGATTGATGGAGGTCGAAGAGGTGGGGATCGGCTCCAGCCGCGCCGCGAATGGGCCGATGGCGGGCGATGGCAGCGGATCGGCTCTGATCTTTCTGGGGACCGGGTGTTCGAGCGCCGTCCCCAATGCGACGTGCCTGATCCGGCCGTCGGACCCGCCGTGCCGCGTCTGTTCTCAGTCGCTTCTGCTCCCGCCGGATGCTAACCCTAATTATCGGTCCAATTTCGTTCGCCTCCTTGCTTCTGTTATGATTCGATTGCTCCTTTCCCTGGGTTTATTCTAGCTCGCGCGCGTTCGCGGTTTGATGCATTGTTGTTTTGGACCAAGATCGGTGAATGTGGATGATTGTGGTGTTTTATTCGGTCCTTGATTGGAATAGATTTTTGATTTTTTTTTTTTTTTGCGGTCATTGTTTATCCTGTGCGTTGGTTTTTGAATGTTTTAGAGCGGTGTTGTGCGGATGTCTTGTGGCAAGTATGGTTGTGTTGTGCTGATGGTGCATTGGGTATTTTGAGAATACATCAATATGTCCATTTAGATGAGTTTAAGCAGGTTAAAACTGGCAGTGCCTTTATCTGTTAAGAGAGATGGGTAGTGAAGCAGTAGTTAAGTGCAACTTGGAAACTATGATTGTTCCCTTTACCATATGTCTCATTTGGTGTTTGGTGACTTTGTTGGAGGCTTATTATCTTCTACTGGTTAGTTGGATCCTCATTTGGACTGGAACAGTCGCCTATTTTTGTATTCACGGTACTCACGTGGCTATATCACAGTTTATCTTGTTTTGCTTTGCTGTTATTCACCTCATGTAAGTGGTCCTTTATAATCATTTTGTGGTGAATGGCTTATGCACTTTAGATAGCCTGCAGTAGCTCATAGCTGGTCTAATTGAGTTCTGAACCAATAGCTTAGTACTCATCAGGGCAAATGACATTTTTCAGAATGATATTGACAAGGAAGGCGATTCTTGTGCATAAAGCTCGTAATGCTTCCAATAGGAATGAACCTTTTTAAAGTGTTGAACGATTTACCCTTGACCATTTTAAATTGTTAATGAAAAGAACTGGCTTTAAGCGGTACTATTATTGTTCCCTTGGCTACAATTCTGTAGCCAACGTCGGGGTAAGTTATGTCCTATAGTTGTCCTGTGCTGGTTTGAATTCCTTTTTGCACAGTATTATCTCATTTCCAGTACTTTTAAGTCGGTCAAAACTAAAGAGTTGTTTTTTTGGCTTCTCTATCTAAAGTAGATAAACTAACTCTGTGAGATACATTAATCTTCATTGCACCAGTTTCTCAGGAAAACTGGGAAAAGCCCTCCTGATTAGTTTAAGACAATTGCTTGTTGCCTGTCCACTTGTTAGGTTGCTTATTATTTACTCCAGCCTCCATGGCAGATCATGGTGAAATTTTGATGTTGTGTTCTAATGATATCTCATACCTTGAAAATGAAATTTAATAGTTTATCCTGTCTACTGCAGGTGCAATACATCCCTTCTTATTGATTACTGCCCGAACAATACTAAGCATAGCTATATATTGATTGACGTTGGGAAGACATTCAGGGAGCAAGTACTTCGGTGGTTTACATTGTATAAGATTCCCCGCGTCGATTCAGTGAGTTATCCCCATGCATTTCTTGTGCATATATGAGTGATTTTTATTTGCTAATTATTGGCTCTTTTGAATTCCAGTTGTCGACATGTGACTGGTCTTGATGGATTTCTTCACATCAAGTTTCCAGTTTGTTAATTGTGTTTGTTTATTCTACATGTGGACTGTTGAATGATCATTTTTCACACAAGATCGTTCATGAGTACTATATGACATGGAAATATTAGTGTCAGTAGTTTTATGTCCACATAAGTCACTCGATGGGAAGGGTTATCTTCTAGGGTGTCGTTTGTATGCAAATCTCTCTACAGATTGAACAAACAATGCCCCACTATTTTATCGATAATTCTGCAATTCACAGATGAAGATGATTCTAAACCTGGTGGTCAACTTGATGCGGGAGAGTTATGAGTGCAGTTCGATCAACAAATGGAAAATGTTCTCATTGGACTTTCTGATTGGTTCATCCAATTAACTCAATGTCTATAGGAGATATTTTCAATGGCCTCATCCGAAATTGGGCTTAAGAAATTATCAAACCAACGTGATGAAATACTTTTAACCCATAGATACCAGGCGTAACATGAGTACATTGAGTTGTATATTTAGAGAACTAACTTCACTGCCGTAGAATGAAGAAGTTTAAGCTCCCCCACCCCGATCCACCCACACACCTTCCTTCTTCCAGCTTGTGCATTAGACATATTGTTGTTTTCTCTCATGTGGATCATAAGCTAGGACACAGTAAGAACTTTCCATTTATAAAAACTCAGGGCCAGCTAGTTTTATGCTGGTATGGGTCGTGTTTGTCAAATAAGTAAATACTTTGAAGTTTTGTTTTCTTTTTCCCTGACATTGGAGACTTGTCAAGTTTATTGCTTTTTTTTCTATTCTGGAGGATGTATTCCTGAGGGGGCAAGTGGATACAATGGCTGCTTTAGTGTTAAACCTTCTTGGACTGTGAATTGTAGTAACTCTAGGATTTGACTATACGACTGAAAACCGTGCTTGCACAACCTGAGTATTTTTTTTTTCAATTTGGAAGCTTCAGGTGAAGTTCTAGATAAGTGAACAATGTTGGCCGAACTAGTGAGTTGCGTCAAATGTAGAAAATTCTGACTAGCAGCAGTACCAAATTCCATTATGGGGAAAATATAGCCGTGTGTTTGAAACATCATCATACCTCTTGCTATTTTTATGCTCTTTCGGAGCGATTCCAGAGCTTTCACTACTATTGCGACAGATTTAAAATTGCAAACAGCAGCACATATCTTACGGTGTTCCTTCAGTGGACTTTGTTTTTAATTCATGTTGGATCATTTCTGCTATCAGTGTTCTCTAACATTCCGGCTAGCTAGGAGAGAATTTTGGATATTCCTGACAATGTTACTATTAGGCCACACTCAACGGAAATTATCATTATTATTAATGGAGCATTAGTCAGCTGTGGCCGGTTCTATCTTTAAAAAACTATTCCTACAGAGAATACTCATATCACCTTGTAGTAGGCTGTGATGATTAGTGCAGCATATTCGATAGTACCTACTCCATAATATGCCATTCGGACACTTGTTTAGGATTTTCAATTTCTGGGTTTTCTGTTTACCATCATGTCAAATGCTTTGCAATAGAAGCAATGTTTAAGTGCTAGAGCCTAAAACTAGTGGTTATGCAATGCAGATAATCTTGACTCATGAACACGCTGATGCAGTTCTTGGTCTGGATGATATTCGTGCCATACAGCCTTTTAGTCCCACGAATGATATTGATCCAACTCCTATATACTTGAGTCAGCATGCAATGGACAGGTACACTTCTAGACTTGCAAGAGTTGGTACTTGCGATTATTCTATACTCTCACTGGGCCTTGTTTCTAAAAACATTAGGCTTCTACCGTAGCAGATTGATTGCTTTCACCATAAGTTGTATGAACTAAGGAAGTATAAATTTTACTCACCCTTCAAAAAAAAAAAATTGACCACAATTGTCTCGACTTTGCTGCAATCATTTCTGTCTTATATATTCTTTTTATTGTGCCTGAATTTATTTGATTAGAAGCTCCCTTGTTTTGTGTTTCTTATGCTTGACTTTGTGAGGTCAAATAAAAATCTGTGAATTATTGTGGCACCAACAGGACTAGTATTTCTGTAAAGTGCCCTGGTTTTTTAATCTCTGTCAGTGACTGTAAGGTCACATGCTTTTCATTGAGCAGACAGACTAGCATCAGTTAAATGTAGGCATTTATTTTGGATAATTTTTTAGCTCATCATCTATTTTATTTTTTGTTTTCTTGTCTTGAAAGTCTCTTTCTGTTGTCAATCATCCTGTCAGTTTGATCGCTGTTTGCATGACCCTAGTATCGTACTCCTGCGTGAGGTCTTTGTTGCTGAGCCACAAGACCTCACGATTTTCATGTTCATTCTGCCCAGTATCTTCATGCTTCTGGTACTACAGATGACGAGTGGCCTAAAAGAACTGAGCTCTCATGGCTTGTTTTCTCTTAATGCTCATTCTAGCAACGAAAGTTGATTTATCTGATTTGCGAGTTAACTTAATAATGGTGGATCACACACGAGTACTACAAAAGGCTAGTTTTGTCTCACTTTTCTGTTTCTGGAGATTTTTTACTAGTTTTCTTTTTTGGGTCTGGGTCTGGGGATTTCCAAAGGGTGCTGTAATCATAGTGAGAATTTACACTGGACATGTCATGTTGAGGTTTCTAATATGAGAAGTGGTACTTAAATGATCCTGCTTATGTTCTTTGAGACAGCATTGCAGAGAAATTCCCATACTTGGTTCGAAAGAAACTTAAGGAAGGTCAGGAGGTGAGACGAGTTGCACAACTTGACTGGACAATTATCGAGGAAAATTGTGAGAAATCATTTGTTGCTTCAGGCCTCCAATTTTTTCCCCTACCGGTGATTTGCCAACATCTCTCGTATAGCTCTTTTATTTACAGTCTTTCTCAGTAATAGTTTTTTTCATTTTCAGTCTTGTGGATGTAGGTTATGCATGGAGAAGATTATGTATGCCTCGGATTTCTTTTTGGAGAAAAATATAAGGTCGCTTACGTATCTGATGTATCTCGCTTCCCCCCAAGCACAGAACAAGGTGAGTGTAAGAACGTGAATCTGCAATTCAAATCTTGTTGCAACGGGCAATTAACGATGTCATATGCGGTACTTACTGATGCTGGGAGGTTTCGTAAGCAGCAAAAAACAATTTGACTTGGGTTTCCAAGTGAAGTGCATAGTTGAAACTTGAGCTTTCCCAAAAACAATTTGAATGGTTTTCTATTAAACAATGGTTTCCTTTGTAGAGATGATGGAGAATTGACATAAGTGATAGTTCATTTTTATATTCATGTTTCTTTAGAATAATGGTATTGTTGATGAAAGTTCATTATTCTGTTACTCCAATATGAGTTAACCCATCAAAAAGAGGTTGCTGAATGGGTACTTAATTACTTGAAGCTATGTAATTTGCTTAATACATGTTCATGGCAAAATTAAAAGGGGAAAGGATGCAATATCAATATTTCCTTCAAATATGGATATGGTCTCATACGATGGTTCTGCTCCTGCTTACAAGCTCCTACTTAGTTGTATTACATGCATGAAGACAATATGTTACTTGAGATGTGGTCTTGTGCAGCAGACTGGTTGTTCGTGAAAATTTTATTACTACTACCCCATTTATAAAATCAAAGATGGAAGACAAAGGAAACCAATCAATCAGTCTTAATGCCACCAATAGACGACGCCCCTTTATTTCTGAAATCCTACTTTCACTGAATGGAAGGATGACAACAGATATGAAAGTACATGGAGAGAGAAACTCAAAAGCATAGACAATAGAAACGCACTACGAGCACAAAGTTACACATGCTGACAGACAGCTAGAGATGTCGATAAGTTTATTCCTGTCTACACCACACGAAGACAAAGCATGAGATTTCTTGGATAAAAGATTAAGCAGCTTGTCGTTTTGCAGTTATTTCCAAAAATGGGGATTGGCAGCTGGATCTTCTTATCTTGGACACTCTCTACAAGGTCATAAATCTTTTGGCTACTCCTGATGGCATCTTTTACCGACAAAACCTTGCTTTCATGTAGATTTTTGATTATTTTCTGTGGCTATTACAATTTATAAGATTATGAATTTTAGTCTTTCGATGTCTTTCTTCATTTTCACGTGGCTTTATAGTTCATACATTGAAGTTGCACTTTATGGTGTAGAGCATGCTTGATTTTTGGCTGGTTTAGTTGCTTGTCTTATCTTATGATTGTCTGCTTCTTTAGATACTATGTAAGAACGTGCACTGAATAAGATACGTCCAAACATATATTTATGTTGTACAGTAAGTGGTCGTTTGAAATATGTGCTCACAGAAGTCTATTACTCTGGTTTCGTTTCATGGAGCTTATTCCAACATCAGTAACTATTCCAGACTCCTCGTGGTTGATGTACAAGCGAATAGAATAACAGTAGTGAATGATGTGGGTTCCAAAGTAGATAAATCTTTTCTTGTTTGAGGGGAATAGAAAAAAAAAAGATTGTTGTAGATAACTTGAGTGTGGCAGCATTGTAATGGTCATTCTTGCAAAACGTTAGCAGGTTTTGAAGTCCAAGTGCCTATAATCATCATATTTCCCAGCTGATTCCCTTACCTTTTAGGCTATTACGGTCGATTTTATTTTAGCGTCACATCTTAACGAGTAGGACAATTTGTTGGATTCCTTGTTGTAAGTCATTACAACAGATGCTATTGTTGAACCATCACTCTTCTGAAGGCAGATTCCCTTGTTTGGCTGTTTTCATATCAAAACCTGGAACACAATCTTTAGAATGAGGTCCCCTTAAAGCAATATGATTTGGTGCTGACCCCCATTTATGGAGATTATTTAGGCTGGGGGTCAGTTTGAGTAATTTGTGATGTATAAATTTATAGGTTTGTATGTTGACTTACGGCCTACACAGAAATTTGTGGACTCTTTCTTCATGTTACTATTACATGTATCTGTTCATACCCTTTTTTCTGTGCGAGCAGTATTGGTTTGTTATAGCCCATTACACTTACTAATTTCGTGGCAGCATCATCCTGTACTCAAAATCTTACTTATTTCGCAGGAAGGATCTCATAATGTTCACTTATGCTTGCCTCAGGTTTGACACTGTACTTACGATATTAAGTAGTGTTAGTGATTTGAGCCTGAAGGAACAATCTCCTGGGGATGCATCAGAGTAACATGAGATTCTTTTTTTTTTTTTTTTCACACAGACTCTTGAAGCCATCAAGAGGATACGTCCAAAGCAAGCTCTACTTATTGGAATGACTCATGAGTTCGACCACCATAAGGACAATGAATCTCTTATCGAGTGGTCAAAAAGGTAACCTACTCATCAAGAGTTTCAGTGGCTTTTTACATCTGATTGGTAGAAACCATGTTTTGTCTATTAAACGTTACTGTTTGTATGCCTTCAAAAACTGTGTTTCCGAGGCGAGGATAGCTTTTGCATGCTTTTCCGTAGTGGTATCTGTAGTTCCACCACCCTCTCCTTTTTCTCTAATTATGAGTTCAGTGATCAAGAACAAGTCTGATCTTCACTTCAAAATTTTTTGAATCAGAGAAGGAATAGATGTGCAACTGGCACGTGATGGCTTGAGGGTTCCCATAGATCTGTGATGATTGGCAAGGTTAGATTGAATACGATTATGGATTGATATCTTTAGTCTTGGATCATAACATTTTGATTTGCTTTAGTCTTGGCTTAGAACATCTCTGTCTCTCTCTGCACACTCACCTATGGAGATAACTAATGTATTGCTAGATATGTTCTCGATGCAGATCGGACATTGGATACTCAGATTAGGAGTATATACGGTTCACAACCCATGTTGGATCAAGTGGATGACAACTATGCGCAAGCAGTTACGGAATTTATTGTCCAGGCCCAGTTTCAAACTGATTTGGAAGGTGCTTCACAGTTCACATAGTGAAGAGCACTCTGCTGACTGACGATTACTATATCTTTACCTTGTCAATGCTATGAGACCAAGGAGTCTGACGCCTCAGCATAGTACGGTTTTTACCTGTTCTATGACATTGATTGAATCTCTCAAAAGAAAAGTAGAAGAGGAAAGAGTAAAGGGGGAAACTTTATAAGCATAAGATAGTTTATTTACATTCGGTACTTGCTTGAAGCAAGGTGTCTCTCTCAGCCTTGCAGAGGCCTTTTGGCTCTAAATGTAATTTGTGCATTAACAGCTCACCGAGAAAGGGGGCAAAACACTTGCTATAAATTAAATATCCGTGCTTTGCCGCTAGACTTGATCAATGGGCGGGCAGTGCGGGTTTGGTCAAGCAAGCCAAACTTTGCTGGTAACGACTGCAAGGTCGACGGAATCCGAACATCCAAACATATTCCCAATGGAAGGGCCTTCTCTTCTCAAGGCGAGGTGCCGAAATGGGGCGTCGAATTTATTACGCCAGACAATTGCCGCCAAAAATGTTCCACAAAAAAAGAAAAAAGGCATAAAGCCTATCCATGTGAGCCTATTTCTCTATGCAAATTTGCTATGCTATGGGGCGCGCAACGATATCAGATCCACGATTTACGTGCGCTCTCTCCCCAAAGTTTAAAATGAGACCAGCGTTTACATGATTTACATTCATATGATTTACATTCATGCTCGCAGCAGCACCCTTTCTCGTATACAAGACCAATTCCCAAAAGAAAGAACAGAAAAGGCTTGCCTGTCGTCTTTGCTAAAACGATCCCAATTCGCCACATGATCAAAAGAGACATTTATAGTGAAAACGAAATTCTCTTCGCACAAAAGAGGGTACTATACTACAAATTACATCTGTTCTGCTGCCGGTTGATTCTGTTAATTATAGCTCCAGGTTCCTGTTTATTAGAACATTTGAACTCGAAGTGTTTCGACCCAAAAAAAAAAAAAACTCGAAGTGTATGCCCAAAAAATAAAGAGGATCAGAAGCTATCGATCCTCCTAACATATCGCACAGCATCTCCACCTTCAAATAGTTGGCTTAGTGGTCGGAGCTTTCTTCCCCGCTGCAAAAACCGTTGTTTGATCGCACGATTGACCAGGTTAGCCCAAGGGAGGGCGTGAACAGAACATAGATCTTCTGCCCTGTTTCTCTTCTTAGCGCGCAGGGAACCATCTGATAAAAAACGCCAAATGGGACACCAAATAGGAATACCTAGAAGCCGATCTTCCTCCGATCATTAACCCAAGTTGGGCCGACACCGGCTAGCTGGTGCGACGTGTGAATAGCACGCGTCGCTATCTGGCTCGTAACCAACTTCAGGCAGGAAATCAAATTGTAAATATTGAAAATCGAACAACTTTCATTTCACCTCTCGATTTAAACCGTTATCTTATTAGTTTCAGCACCATATCTAACTGAGCCATTTTCCCACAACCCAATGCGCCTCATTAACATGTATCTCTAAGAGCTTTATGCTTTGTAATTAACGACCGGCTGCGCATCATGGGGACGTCGAAATTATATAAAGGGTTTTGTGCGTCAATCGGATCAATCAAAGTACAATGACATGACTTTGGTATCAGGACACACCACATTTGGATGTGGCTTATGGATAAGAAATCGATATTCTAACTACCCACATCAATGTGTCCCTTAACAATTTTTTTTAAGGCAATGACTATAGAATCGTCAACCTGCCCCTAATAAATCGCCTTTTTGCCCTTTCCCTATCTCCTTTAAGAGTTTTATTCTCAAGATTTCAACAACAAAGGGTTAATCAATAACTGCATTATCTAAATCCGTATTACATATGTTAACACCTAATTTCGTCCTTTTAATTTTTCAAATTTAATTTGATTTTTAATTAAAAATACAATCAAAATAAAAAAAAAGCATTTGGGACTACAAAATATGAAAAAAAGTCATTAATTTTCTTTCAATTGGTTTTGTTCACTGTGAATCCTAATTTTTTTTTCTTTCAATTGGTTTTTTTTTATAACCAATGTGTCCGGGTCCGCTTCGCTCGAATATTCCTCGGGAGGGACTGGCCCAGCAACCCACCAGCCGGGGCCCCCCACTTAAGTCAGCGGAACGCGGCTCAATTGGTTTTGTTCACTTTAAATCCTAAAAATTGTCCTTGATTTCATAAAACACTCGGACCATCTGAAGTGTAACAATGGAAACATGTGTTTCCAAGGCGAGGTTTTGTTGACATAGATTTTGCAAGCTTTTCATTAGTGGTATGCCTAGTTCTGCTACCTTCCTCTAATTATGAGTTTAGTGATCAAGAACAAGGCTGATGTTAACTTCTAAATTGTTTAGATCAGAGAAGGAATCGATGTGCAACTGACACGCGATGGTTAGGGTTCCCATAGATTTGTGACTATTAGCAAGGTCAGATTGAATACAATCATCGATTTATAGACTTTAGTGTTGGATCAGAACCCCTCTCTCTGCATGCTCACCTATAGAGATAAATGTTCTCGATGCAAATCTGACATTCGTAACATTAGGAGTATATATGGTTTATATCACGTGTAGGGTCAACGGGACAACGACCTCGCTCAAGCTGTTGCGATTGTGGCCCAGTTTGAAATTGATTTGGAGAGTGCTTCACATAGCGAATGACACTCTACTGACTGACGACCATGGTATATCATTACAAAGGTGGTCATTTAGTTTGTACAATTCATAGACTTGCAAGAAATCCAACCGAGATTTGAAAATTTTGTAATCTTTTAGAGCCAGAAACTGTCTAGTCTACCCTTATCCACATGTATTACCCACTATAACCACCAATATGAAACAAAGGGAAAAAGCCTCCACAATGGAATCTATGTGGTTGGCATGAACGACGAGTGGGTGGATTGTATACTTGACAAAAATGTTCAGGACATCAAGCTTTCTTACGGCCCATACGAACATAAGTAGCCATTACGACAGTATTATGCCATATTTTATATAAAGCTTAAACGTTTGAGTAATGCATCGATTGAATACTCACGTCCCCTAAATTCAGTGAAAACTTGGGTATAGCAAATCGGCACGATAAAGACATCAAACAGGAATCAAAAACAGAGAAATGTCATATAGAGGTGATCAATTGACAGGCCGTTAAAGAGGTAGGGCTAAGGTTTCAAAAGACGATTCTTGGTCTTGAAGGTGGAAAAGAAGCATCAAAGGTTTGGAAGTTATAATTTTGCATCTTCTGCTCTTGCTATATGTTCACATTGCACTGTTTATTATTAGTATATGTTTTTTATTTAGCTTTCACCTCTATATGACATTTCTCTGTTTCTGATTCCTGTTTGATGTCTTTATAGTGTCAATTTGCTACACCTAAGTTTTCACTGAATTTCGGGGACGTCAGCATTCAACCGACGCATTACTCAAACGTTTAGGCTTTATATAAAATATTGCATAATACTGTTGTAATGGTTACTTATGTTCATATGGGCCGAAAGGAAGATTGCTATCCTAGACATTTTTTTTTCAAGTATACATTCCACACGTCGTTCATGCCAACCACATCGATTCCATTGTGGAGGCTTTTTCCCTTTTATTTCATATTGATGGTTATAGTGGGTAATACATGTGGATAAGGGTAGACTAGACAGTTTCTGGCTCTAAAGATTTCAAAATTTCCAAATCTCAATTAGATTTCTTGCAAGTCTATGAATCGTACAAACTGAAATGACCACCTTTGTAATGATATACCATTGATCGTCAATTAGCAAAGTGTCATTCGCTATGTGAAGCACTCTCCAAATCAATTTCAAACTGGGCCACGATGTAACAACTTGAGCTAGGTTGTTGTCCCGTTGACCCAACACGTGATATAAACCATATATACTCCCAATCTTACTGTTGACACCTGATTTTTGACCATTTATTATTATGATTTTTATTCTTTAAAATTAATTAAAAATATGAAAAAAAGTCATAAAATCACAAAATCAACTTTGGAAGCCTTGGCTTAGCCCAGGAACCAATTTTGAACAAAAAATATTTTTCGTAATTTTTAATAATTTTTTTATTTTATTTAATTATTAAAAAAAAAAAAAAATCTCACGTTACGTTTTCCATTGTTAATCTTAGGGGAAAGTTGCTCCTCCGACAAAAGGCACAAAGGCAGTCTCCCGTTGGAGATTGAAAATAAATAAATAAATAGAAAGAAAGAAAGTGGAATATAGGACATGTCTTCCACTCCCAGGCTGG
This sequence comes from Rhodomyrtus psidioides, assembly GCA_021437785.1. Lineage (NCBI taxonomy): Eukaryota > Viridiplantae > Streptophyta > Magnoliopsida > Myrtales > Myrtaceae > Rhodomyrtus > Rhodomyrtus psidioides. Next base: position 1,855,005 of record JAILYB010000142.1, on the reverse strand, counting down.
TGCTAAAAAAATAATAAAGGAGGAGAACAAAAAAAAGGCCACGAGAGGGAGAGCTCTCTCTCACTCTCTCTGATCTTCATCCAAGGAGGCCATTAAAGAGAGAGAGAGGGGAACGAGACGATGGATATACCGTGAGAGGTTCACGACATCAGTTTTTATTTGGCCATGCATGACCCATGCGACATGCCTAGCCGCTGCCGTCTTCGCCTAGTGACATGTGCCACCACCATTCCCCCAGCCACGACATCATCTCCAACCATCCTCCCGACCGCCGTGCGCTGCCAGTAAGCCAAGAATAGGCCCGGCGTCCCCATGCTCTGTTCTCGGGTTCAGTGGGCGTTTCAAGGTCCGCAGTCCTTGCGACCACCTTCGTCCCCTCCGAACATCACCGGGCGGCTCCTCTGATCTTCACCAACTCCTCGACTCCAGTCCGAACGCTGCACGTCACCAAGAAGGCCCAAAAGACCCGTCGGCCTCCGTACCCTGTTTTAGGAACCGAAAGTCTGCTCGAGCTTCGTCAGTCTTTGTCATTGCTCTTGATGGCTAGTCGCCCTTGCCTCGTCGCTGTCTAGCCTCACTGTCACCCTCTGACGCCCCCCCTCAACCTCCTCCGATGGCCTCGCGCCGTCGGGAATCGCCACAGAGTTGTCGGAGAGCTTAAAAACCGAAGCTCTGTTTTCCGACTCGATTCTGTTCGAGCTCGGTTTCTGCCGTCCCGTAGCTTTCCTCCGCCAAGACCCGACCACCAACGTCCTCCTCTGACCCCCTTTAGACGACCACTGACAACTCCGGAGCCGACCGACGTCCACTGCCACCGGAAACAGCCCCGACAGATCCCTCGGCCTCTCGGGTTCCCCTATTCCTAATGTTGGTTTCGTTCCTGTTCGTGGTTGTCGGCCACTGCTTCGACCACCGCGAGTCACCACCGGCCACCGACGTCTTCCTCTGACCTCCTTGGAGCTCCGCCGTCTGCCACTACTCCGGCCACCAGCCCTAGGTCGACGAACCAGTCTTGCTCAGCCCCGAGATTCCACTGCTTCCTCTGTTGGTGGTTTGGGACAGATGCGGCGTGGGCCTGTTTTTGGGCCAGCCGAATTGGGTCGAGATCTAAGCTGATTTGGGCCACACCTGCAGTAGTTGGACCATGTCTTGAAAGGTTGGGCTGCAAGATGTGGGTCTTATTCGAGGCCCATGGGCCAATTTAATTGAAGGTTTGGGCCCATTAGACAAAATTGAAGTTCGCGGTCCAAATGAGTTCGAGTTTCGAGTCGAAGGATTTTTCGTAGACCGCCGCCAACCCTGACTCGACTATTTGACTGCGACGCACATGGAGAATAGCGCACATCGGGGCTTGGCGATTGAAGGCCGGTGTCCAGTCAAGTATGTTTTGCTATTATAGACTTGATTTGCATGTGTTTGTTTCAGTCTAGTGGTTAATTATTTATTTGGTTGAGTGTTGTCTATTGTCAAAGAAAATATTTTCCGAAAATATAAAAAAAAATAATAACAATAAATCAGAAAATACAAAAAATGGAAAATTAAAGAGAAACTAAAAAAATTTCCAAAAATTTTAGAAAAATCCCAAAAAATAGGAAATGGCCACAGACAACTGGCCAAGACTCATTCCGGGTGTTTTGAACCCCGACCCTTCTTAAAATGACGATTTCGCCCTTTGGGCGAATCGTCTTCCAAAAAATTGATTGTGATTGATAGGAATAGTCGTCCAATCTGCATGAAACCCTGAATCAAACCTACCTCACCCAAACTTGCGCCTGCATGAACTCTTAGTCAGGAAAATCACTCGCGTTAGGTACCGAAAGGGCGTTGGTAATGACACCAGCGTAACCAAGTCCCCGAACCCAAAATCTCTGGTTCCGCAGAACTGATCGATCTCTCCCAATCGGTCAGTAAGGTTTCCGGTCTACCCTCCAAGAAAGACCGGTGGCGACTCCAAATGCATGCACAATTTGCACATGCCACCACGACCACACTGTAGGTCGAAAGCGATCGACTCTTATCGTCGAATCCTTTGAAAATACTCCCGCCGCGATTTGGTATGGGCCTGGGAGGGCTCGCGCCGATCCAAGACCCGCGATCGGTAATCCATTAGCCGCGTCCGCTTTCGGACGGGTCGCGACACTTACGAATGTCAGATAACATTTATGTGAGCATGCACAAAGAGAGGGGTTCTGATAAAACTATAAATCGATGATTGTATTCAATCTAACCTTGTTAATAGTCACAGATCTATGAGAACCCTCAACCTATCGTGTGTCAGTTGCACATCGATTCCTTTTCTAATCCAAACAATTAGAGGGAAGGGGGAGGAAGGTGGCAGAACTAGGCATACCACTAAGGAAAAGCATGCAAATTCTACGTCAACAAAACCTTGCCTTCGAAACACAGTTTTTTAAGGAGTACAAACTGTGACGTTTAATAGACAAACTACACTCTTGTTGTCAGTCAGATGTAACAAGCCACTGAGAAAGTCTTGATAAGTAGATTACCTCCTTGACCACTCGATAAGACATTCATTGTGTGGTCGAATTCATGAGTCGTTCCAATTAGTAGAGCTTGCTTTGGATGTATCCTCTTGATGGCTTCAAGAGTCTCTGTGAAAAAAAATCTCATGCTACTCAGATGCATCGTCAGGAGATTGTTCCTTCAGGCTCAAATTAGTAATAGTAATTAGTATCGTAAGTACAGTGTTAAACTTAAGGCAAGTATACAGTGTCAAACCTGAGGTGAATCAACACTTAATGTCATTTTAGTAACTATTTAAGATATCTCACTCCAGGTGAATCAACACCAATCAAAAGAAATTACCTGAACTTTGCAGGTAGCTCAGCTGTATCCTTGACAGCCTTGAGATAATTGCATCTTTGAGACTACATCCGTCGATCTGCTATCTTTTCGAACAGGTCAACAAGTTTCGGCCACTACGGCTCCACAGTCTTATCCATTTCTTTCAAATCACTCTCATACGGCATAACACGCACTACAAACATTAATAACTCCAATCAAAATCTAAAACTCATCAAACGCGAGACAAACTATTTTTGCTGAGACAATATAATGTAGATGGGACTGCACACAAGGTTGAACTACCAATATCTCCAATGTAGATGGGATGCACACTAATCTGCAGCAACACTCCTTAAAAAAAGTGAATTACTGAATGCAACTACAAGCAGAGAGCCTGTAGCAATCACAGGCGAAAGGAGACAACAAAAGGAAAAAACAAGATATACAGCAATGAAGAAAAGTAACAATTCTAAAGCAAAACTTTCTATTGTAATTTCTTAGTTCTCCAAGATTCTCTCCAGTGTCTTATGAGCATTAAGTAGTGGCGGTATGGATGTTTCCCAATTTGATAATCACAGTCCCAACCAACAGCAAGTACACAGGACTTCGCCAAATTCTACCCTTCCCATAATGGATGGCTAGTGGGCATCCTTCATTACTTTTGCTAAAGCTAATGCGGTACTCGAGAATTCCACAAGAAAGTTTACAAAGATGTATAGAGGTAAAAGCCGGGTCAAAGGATTGTTTGTTGACTTTCTTGCTTCGGCTGCACAAAAAGCGAAGTCACAAATGATACAGAATAGCTCCAATTGATGTGCTATTTTCTTATAATTTTTTGAGCATTTTGTTATCCAAGAGTCTTATCGTTTTGTGTCATATTCAAGGGTCACCCGAACGCAACGGCGTAAAAAGGACTGATGACCTTGAATGAATCAAGCTATTCGCACATAATAGGTAACGCCCAAAGAACATAATTACCGAGAAAATGTTTCTTGAGTATGTTAAGCGGGCCTCTAGCGGAGATACCGACAATACTGCAGTCATTGATAGAATCTTCAAGCTTAGATCGTGAAAAGCGGAGCTTCAAGGTTACAACAATTTTGTTGACGTATGTTTCTACACGACTATTTATAAGACATTTAATATCTTTGTCTCTTTTAATTTTTTATGTTTGATGATTGAATGCATAAGTGTTAGCACCTCTGCTCAGTAAACCTTGACATTGAAACGCACATGGAAATAAATAAATCTCAAGAACGATTGTATTGTAGAATAGGATGGAAGTTCATATAAAACATTGCTGCAGAAGTGAGGGAATTTCATATGTTCAAATTCTTATTTTTCTCCTAATTCCTCTTGATTTCTCAATTTTGGTTAAAATCGCTCTTACTGTGGTGCCTCTACTTTTTAGTTTTTGGCGTCTTCTCTTGAAAGAGAATATTCAGATTACTCAAGTATTCTTAGGATATGATATTGCCCCAAAAATATTATCCGCATTGGTATGGACGCTGGTAGAATGAAAAATTTGTGATTTCTGACGGGAGAAACCTCTTTATTGATATACATCTCATAATGGACGGCTAGTGGGCATCCGTCATTACTTTTGCTAAAGCTAATGCGGTGCTCGCGAATTCCACAAGAAAATTTACAAAGATGTATAGAGGTAAGAGTCGGGTCAAAGGATTGTTTGTTTACTTTCTTGCTTCGGCTGCACAAAAGTTGATATCACAAATGATACAGAATAGCTTTAATTGATGTGCTATTTTCTTATAATTCTTTGAGCATTTTGTTATCCAAGAGTCTTATCATTTTGAGTCGTATTCCAGGGTCACCTAAACGCAACGGCGTAAAAAGGACCCTGGGTGATGACCATGCATGAATCAAGCTATTCGCACATAAGGGGTAACGCCCAAAGAACATAATTACCGAGAAAATATTTCTTAATTATGTTAAGCGGGCCTCTAGCGGAGATACCGACAATACTACAGTCATTGATAGAATCTTCAAGCTTAGTTCGTGAAAAGCGGAGCTTCTAGGTTACAACAATTATGTTGACGTATGAGTCTACATGACTATTTATAAGACATTTAATATCTTTGTCTCTTTTAATTTTTTATTTTTGATGATTGAATGGATAAGTGTGAAGCTTGTTGGACGAAATATAGACAACACCTCTGCTCACTAAAACCTAGACATTAAAACGAACAAGGAAAAAAATAAATCTAAAGAATGATTGAAATGTAGTGTTGATGGAAGTTCAGATAATAACTTATAGTGTGGTATCATAAATAGTTGAAATAACATTAGATGATGAAAAATGGGTGGGATTAAAAGATTAATGCTTTTCTTGTCTCAACTTTTTATTGTAGGCGGAGAAGGTCAAGTTGAAGCTTAAACTTCATCAAAGTAAGCCAATTCACGAGGCTTTTCATGCTCTTCAAGAGTCACCTTATTCCAAACCAGAAATGAAACAAAAATCGAAGTCATGTAATTGGATGACATCCAGCGATGCTAAAAAATGTGTGCTGTAAAGTAGGATATTTGTCCATTTTTTCGGTACCTAATAGTATCGTGTCAAGGATATTCAATTTGGTTTTTGAAATTATGTGTTGCAGACCTAATAAGGAATGGAATTCTGAATAAGGTTCACTTGAAAGACGGTGCAAGTGAAGAGTTTAACGAAATTGAGTTGGTGTGATGCAATTTATCCATACTCACATAAATTGAAATGATAGTGATAACGTAAATGTTCTTTTCGCCGACGTATGATCGATAACAATTGAAAAACTAATAACTTGCATATTGCTGCATTTTGATTAATTAGTTGATTGAATGAACTTCAAAAGTCATATAAAGAGTTCAATCAAAAGTAATGCACAAGAGCCGAATGAAAAACGGATCAAAATCGAGTGACACTTCTATGCGTCTCGAGTAAACTACCATTATTTAATGATAAAACGACGGCAACGCACCAAAATGAAGCTAGCAAATAACGAAAATTCGTTGATGTCCGCTAAGGACAGATTACGCTTCGAACTCTCTCGGGCCATAACTTCTTTCACTAAGCTCTATTTTAAGCCAACTTATAGTCCAAACAATGCTCACTCGACGTACAACAAATTTCGTTCAACCACCAACCTCAGTAGAAATTCAAAAGTCGAAGATATCAGCCCACGAAATGTATTGCTCGCTTGGTACAGCCGCACACGAATTTTCAAAAACTCATTTCGGGCAAACCGTAGCATCAAATTAAGATCCGTCAAATCCTATAACTTCACAATATCTTAGAGTTTTATCCTCATATATAAATATAGCCAATTTATTCCTTAATTAATCCGAGGAACTCAGAATCTATCAAATTTCGAATTCCGTTGCAATTCTGTAAATTTCCTATATATCTACGAAATTTAAATGTACAAACCACTATACCATACTTGTCTAGAAACCCCACATCTTCTGCAGATTGAAGGGCCGTCTCCCGATGGCTTTGATGCATATTATTCTAGCATATTTCCAGCTCTTTTCATGCATGTATATTTATTTATGTATATAAACTGTGGTGGTGAAATTATTTTCATGAAGTATTTTACTTTCTTTACAAGTTAGAGGTGCATTGCGCCACACATAATTTCACTTCCATGAGTTATATTTTCTTTAAAGAGAGGAAGACAAAACGGCATTCTAGCCACATTGGATATTTACGTTATATTTTGGGGAGAAGAGTACAATTGATCAAATGTTGAAACTAAAACATTGATGCGGCAGTGGGAGAATTTCACATGTTCAAATTCTTATTTTTCTCCTCATTCCGCTTGATTTCTCATAATGGACGGCTAGTGGGCTTCCGTCATTACTTTTGCTAAAGCTAATGCGGTACTCGCGAATTCCACAAAAAAGTTTGCAAAGATGTATAGAGATAAGAGCCAGGTCAAATGATTGTTTGTTGACTTTCTTGCTTCGGCTGCATAAAAAATGAAGTCACAATTGATACATAATAGCTTCAATTGATGTGCTATTTTCTTATAATTCTTTGAGCATTTTGTTATCCAAGAGTCTTATCATTTTGTGTCATATTCAAGGGTCACCCGGACGCAACGGCGTAAAAAGGACCATGGGTGATGACCTTCTATGTATCACACTATTCGCACATAAGTGGTAACGCCCAAAGAACATAATTATCGAGAAAATATTTCTTGAGTATGTTAAGCGGGCCTCTAGCAGAGATACCGACAATACTGCAATCATTGATATAATCTTCAAGCTTAGATCGTGAAAAACGGAGCTTCAAGGTTACAACAATTATGTTGAGGTATGTGTCTACACGACTATTTATAAGACATTTAATATCTTTGTCTCTTTTAATTTTTTATGTTTGATGATTGAATGGATAAGTGTGAAACTTGTTGGACGAAATATAGATAGCACCTCTGCTCACTGAAACTAGACATTAAAACGCACATGGAAATAAATAAATCTCAAGAACTATTGTATTGTGGTGTTGGATAGAAGTTCAGATAATGACTTATAGTGTGGTATCATAAATAGTTGAAATAACATTAGATGATGAAAAGGGGTGGGATTAAAAGATTAATTCTTTTCTTGTCTCAACGTTTTATTGTAGGCGGAGAAGGTCAAGTTGAAGCTTAAACTTCATCAAACTAAGCCAATTCACGAGGCTTTTCGAGCTCTTCAAGAGTCACCTTACTCAAAAACAGAAAAGAAACAAAAATCGGAGTAATTTAATTGTAAGACATCCAGCGATGCTAAAAAATGTGTGCTGGAAAGTAGGATATTTGTCCATTTTTTCGATACTTAATAGTATCGTGTCTGGGATATTCAATTTGATTTTTAAAATTATGTGTTGCAGACCTAATAAGGAATGTAATTCTGAATGAGGTTCACTTGAAAGACGGTGCAAGTGAAGAGTTTAACGAAATTGAGTAGGTGTGATGCAATTTATCCATACTCACATAAATTGAAATGATAGAGACAACGTAAATGTTCTTTTCGCCGACGTATAAACGATAACAATTGAACAACTAAAAACTTGGATATTGCTGCATTTTGATTAATTAGTTGATTTCATGAATTTCAAAAGTCATATAAAGAGTTCAATCAAAAGTTATCCACAAGAGCCGAACGAAAAACGGATCAAAATCGAGTGACACTTCAAAGTGTCTCGAGTAAACTACCATTATTTAATGATAAAACGACGGCAACGCACCAACGGAAGCTAGCAAATAACGAAAATTCATTGATGTCCGCTAAGGACAGATTGCGCTACGGACACTCACGGGCAATAACTTCTTTCACTAAGCTCTATTTTAAGCCAACTTATAGTCCAAACAATGCTCACTCGACGTACAACAAATTTCGTTCAACCACCAACCTCAGTAGAAATTCAAAAGTCGAAGATATCAGCCCACGAAATGTATTGCTCGCTTGGTACAGCCGCACATGAATTTTCAAAAACTCATTTCGGACAAACCGTAGCATCAAATTAAGATCCGTCAAATCCTATAACTTCACAATATCTTAGAGTTTTATCCTCATATATAAATATAGCCAATTTATTCCTTAATTAATCCGAGGAACTCAGAATCTATCAAATTTCGAATTCAGTTGCAATTCTGAAAATTTCCTATATATCTACGAAATATAAATGTATAAATCACTATATCATTCTTGTCTAGAAACCCCACATCTTCGACAGATTGAAGGGCCGTCTCACGATGGCTTCGATGAATATTATTCTAGCATATTTTCAGCTTTTTTATGCATGTATATTTTTTTATGTATACAAACTGTGGTGGTGAAATTATTTTCATTAAGTATTTTACTTTCTTTACAAGGTAGAGGTGCATTGCGCCACACATAATTTCACTTCCATGAGTTATCTTTTCATTAAAGAGAGGCAGACAAAACGGCATTCTAGCTACATTGGATTTTGACGTTATATTTTCGGTGAGAACAGTACAATTGATCAAATGTTGAAACTAAAACATTGCTGCAGCAGTGTTCACATTCTTATATTTCTCATCATTCCTCTTGATTTCTCAATTTTGGTTAAAACTGCTCTTATTGAGATGCCTCTACTTTTTAGCTTTTGGCATCTTCTCTTGAAAGAGAATATTCAGATTACTCAAGAATTCTTAGGATACGATGTTGCCCCAAAAATATTACGCACATTGGTATGGACGCTGGTAAGAATGAAAATTCTCTGATTTCTGACGAGAGAAAGCTTTTTATTGTTATACATCTCTTAATGGACGGCTAGTGGGCTTCCGTCATTACTTTTGCTAAAGCTAATGCGGTACTCGCGAATTCCACAAAAAAGTTTGCAAAGATGTATAGAGATAAGAGCCATGTCAAATGATTGTTTGTTGACTTTCTTGCTTCGGCTGCACAAAAAGTGAAGTCACAATTGATACAGAATAGCTTCAATTGATGTGCTATTTTCTTATAATTCTTTGAGCATTTTGTTATCCAAGAGTCTTATCATTTTGTGTCATATTCAAGGGTCACCCGGACGCAACAGCGTAAAAAGGACCATGGGTGATGATCTTCTATGTATCACACTATTCGCACATAAGGGGTAACGCCCAAAGAACATAATTACCGAGAAAATATTTCTTGAGTATGTTAAGCGAGCCTCTAGCAGAGATACCGACAATACTGCAATCATTGATATAATCTTCAAGCTTAGATCGTGAAAAACGGAGCTTCAAGGTTACAACAATTATGTTGAGGTATTTATAAGACATTTAATATCTTTGTCTCTTTTAATTTTTTATGTTTGATGATTGAATGGATAAGTGTGAAGCTTGTTGGACGAAACATAGATAGCACCTCTGCTCACTGAAACTAGACATTAAAACGCACATGGAAATAAATAAATCTCAAGAACTATTGTATTGTGGTGTTGGATGGAAGTTCAGATAATAACTTATAGTGTGGTATCATAAATAGTGGAAATAACATTAGATGATGAAAAGGGGTGGGATTAAAAGATTAATGCTTTTCTTGTCTCAACGTTTTATTGTAGGCGGAGAAGGTCAAGTTGAAGCTTAAACTTCATCAAACTAAGCCAATTCACGAGGCTTTTCGAGCTCTTCAAGTGTCACCTTACTCAAAAACAGAAAAGAAACAAAAATCGGAGTCATTTAATTGTAAGACATCCAGCAATGCTAAAAAATGTGTGCTGGAAAGTAGGATATTTGTCAATTTTTTCGGTTCCTAATAGTATAGTGTCTGGGATATTCAATTTGATTTTTGAAATTATGTGTTGCAGACCTAATAAGGAATGGAATTCTGAATGAGGTTCACTTGATAGACGGTGCAAGTGAAGAGTTTAACGAAATTGAGTAGGTGTGATGCAATTTATCCATACTCACATAAGTTGAAATGATAGTGACAACGTAAATGTTCTTTTCGCCGACGTATAAACGATAACAATTGAACAACTAAGAACTTGGATATTGCTGCATTTTGATTAATTAGTTGATTTCATGAATTTCAAAAGTCATATAAAGAGTTCAATCAAATGTAATCCACAAGAGCCGAACGAAAAACGGATCAAAATCGAGTGACACTTCAAAGTGTCTCGAGTAAACTACCATTATTTAATGATAAAACGACGGCAACGCACCAACGGAAGCTAGCAAATAACGAAAATTCATTGATGTCCGCTAAGGACAGATTGCGCTTCGGACACTCTCAGGCAATAACTTCTTTCACTAAGCTCTATTTTAAGCCAACTTATAGTCCAAACAATGCTCACTCGACGTGCAACAAATTTCGTTCAACCACCAACCTCAGTAGAAATTCAAAAGTCGAAGATATCAGCCCACGAAATGTATTGCTCGCTTGGTACAGCCGCACACGAATTTTCAAAAACTCATTTCGGGCAAACCGTAGCATCAAATTAAGATCCGTCAAATCCTATAACTTCACAATATCTTAGAGTTTTATCCTCATATATAAATATAGCCAATTTATTCCTTAATTAATCCGAGGAACTCAGAATCTATCAAATTTCGAATTCAGTTGCAATTCTGAAAATTTCCTATATATCTACGAAATATAAATGTATAAATCACTATATCATTCTTGTCTAGAAACCCCACATCGCTTACAAAATGAATAAATGAAAAATATGTAAGCTGCGATTCTAATCCGAATGCAGCGATCCAAGATCATCACGTATAGATTCACGAATCACACATCCATAGAGTTAAAGAATTGATGCACCTATTTTTCGGATTAATCGTTCTTGATACGGAATTGCGACGATCCGATGCTCAAGACCGGACTATAAGTTATTACCTGAATTCCGCTACCGCAGCACGTAGCTCCGGTGAATCCCTCACACTCTCCAAATGATTAATTATATCCCATATCACATTCCACCTATCTAGGATGTCCTCAAATGGCTCGACAACGTTCAACCATGATGGCGTCGCAGTCTTCACTGTCTGCTCTAGTCCTTCCAAGTTGTGCCCTTGTGACATAACACACACTAAAAACATCAAGCAAATAGAGATAAACGAGGCATTCAGTGTGTTTCAAAGCCAAGGAAGATCGAAGCAGTCACCAGCCAAACCTCCTAAGCACAATAGAAAGTTATGCAGCATACGTGAAGTAAATATGAGTAGCATTCACACATCTAAAGCTCATTCTTACCAATTCCTCCAAAAGAGCAACAATGGCAGGACCGACATGTCTGGCCTCAATAACATCATAAGGAGGAAAGATGAAGTCCTTCAAAAGAGGATTGCTGTCGCACGGTGTGGAAGCAGAGGATCAAGTAGCGGAGAGAGCGGCATCGGCCATGGCAAAGAGAAAAAGCTGAATTTGCAGCGGCAGAGGGACGAGGATGAGACAGTGCAATGAGAGAAAACTACTTGATGAAGTTCATACTAATTGTACTACAGATGAGAAAAACTTACATGCATTAATAGGATCATTGAAATTACAAGACTTTGTAAATCTCACTCCTAACAAATTAACAGTACTGGAACTTCCTATCATCTAATGAGAAATCAAACTAAAATTAACTTTTTATGAATGTCGCGGCCCTCTCGAATTTTGCTCGAATTGGGTGCCGAGTGCAAGAGTTAATGGGTTATCATCGTTCACTACACGCAATGGAGTGGATTTTGGACGAGGGCCCCGCCCAAGGCCCATTACCTAAATTGCGACGGAGGATTTTAAGATTGGGGTCGACCTTAGTGTGACCGGGTGACATGTGCGTAGTGTGCATGCCAACGAAGTCGCCACCAATCAATTTTTGGAGGGTATGATCAAAAACTCTATCGAGAGGTTGTCGCAACGCTCTCGCGAATGCAAGGGAGCTAATGGGCCTCCCCAATCGGGTCGATGTAGATAAAAGTGACTATACTAGCAATCACAATCAATAAAAGAATGTGCGCAAATCAATGAATCCATAACATACGAATAAGTCACTTAAATACATCATGTCATTCCTAGTAAGACCCTGTTGACTTAGAGAAATGTCAATTACGGATCAAGAGCGATTTAAACATGATTTGTTGATGATGGCCAAAATTGTAATTTTGAAGAAATCTGGGGATGATTTGCTGAAAAGGGTAGAATCATCATTTTGAAAAGAATCAGGAACCAAAAATGCCGAAAATGGGATAGGTCATCCAACCTAACCCATTTCCCATTTTTCGAGAATTTTCTGAAATTTTTTAAGGCAATTTACACTTTGAGGGAGCAAAATCATCATTTTCCAAAAAGGATCGAGACATGAGAATCCTAGATAGAAAATTGGTCACCTAATTGACTCAAAAATTCTGACAATTTTCACGACTCGCGAGAATTTCAAAGAGAATTTACCATTTGAGGGATAAAATTGTCATTTCAAAAAGAGGATGAGAAATCGAAAACCCAAACAGAGGGGTCGGCCATCCAACCAGACTCAAACCTAATTTTGGCATTTTACGAAGATCTCAAAAAAATCACAAGAACGATTTACCCCTAATGTCGCGACCCTCTCCAGCTCGAGCGTCATCAGAGTGTGGGCTAGCGAGGGCTAATGGGCCGCCCGATCGCTGGCTTAGATCGGACGCGGGCCTCTCCCAAGGTCCATTACCCAAGTCGCAACTGCTGGATATACGTGATCGACCTTCAGTGCGGTCTAGTGACATGTGAAAAAGTGTACATGCCAAGGAGTCGCCACCAATCGTTTCGTGGAGGGTACGATCAGAAACCCTATCGAATAGTTGGGAGTGGTCTATTCGATTCTGCGGAAACCAGAGAAGTGGGTTCGGGGACTTAGTTACGCCAACTGTCAGAGTTGACGCCCTTTCGGTACCTAAATTGAATGGTTTATCTGATCTTAGGATCTCATACAGATGAGTGGGGCGCTGATCCTAAATCTAGGAGTTCATGCAGATGGGAATATCTACCCTATCACTCACAATCATTAAAAATAAGTGCGCAAATCAAGGATCCAATACATGCGGATAAAACACATGAAATCAACATGGCATCCCTAATGAGGCCCTATTAGCCTAGAGAAGTATCAATCAAGGCTTAGGAGTGATTTGGACATGATTCGCCCACGAGGGGCAGAATCGTAATTTTGAACAATTCGGGGACAATTCACCTCAAAAAGGGCAAATTGGTCATTTTAGATGAATTGGGAAGCCAAAAGACAAGGGAAATAGGATTGGACATCAATCCAATCCATTTCCCATTTTTCGGGAATTTCCAGGATTTTTCTGGAATTTAAAAGTGATTTTACCCTCAGAGGGGTAAAATCGTTATTTTGAACAAAGATGAGAACTGAAAATCTCAAATATTAGAGTTGGTCGTCCACCTGACCCTAACCCTAATTTTAAGCAATTTTCGGGACTCAATTAGGACAAGAAAGACAATTTTCCCATTGAGGGGCAAAATCGTCATTTTTGAGAAAAGGGGCGGGACTCGAAAACCCAAACCTAAGAATTGGTCGCGTACTCGACCCTAATTCTTACCTTGACATTATCGGCCTTATCTCGCATACACGGCAGAGGCGACTTACCCCTAAAGGGTAATGTCGTCGAGTCTTGGAAGAACGGATGAGAAACCCCAAAAATAGGGTTGACCAGTTGTCTGTGGTCAACCCTCGATTTTTGGGGATTTCTGGAGTGTCTAGGATTTTTCCACATTTTTTTGGAATTTTCTAGAATTTTCTAGCATTTTTTTTGGATTTTATAGGATTTTTCTGATTTTTTTTATTTTTTTTAAATCATTTTCGAATTTTTTTTTATTTAAAAAAAATATTATTCGGGCCGGGTCGGGTGACCCGGCCCACGGCCCGCGGGTGGGCGGTCCGACCCGCTCGGACCCGACCCGAAACGGCGCCGTATTACTTCTCCCGCTCGAATTTCAATTCCCGCTCAAACTTGAACCAGCGGCCCTGATTGTGCCAAGTGGCGGGCTACGGACGGCCTGATCTTCATGATGAGCCAACGGCCTAGATTGAAACACCCGATTGAACTACAGCCGTTCGATCTAAAGGATTTTTAATTTTCGAAAATCATTTTTTATCTTTGAAATTTCACGATCGCGACACGTGGCCAAATATCCACCGTCCGATTATTTTTGTTATTCGGTTATAACAACCGATGCTGACGTGGCTGCCACGTGGGCGCCACGTCAGCGACACGTCAGCGTTGACTGGTCAACTCTCGTTGACCAGTCAACAGCTCGCCGGGGAAGACGATCGGCGCCGGCTCTGTTTCGCCGGCGCCTCGTCGGAGGCCGTTTTCTCCTCGCTCAGACCACGAAATTGCATGAAACTTCCGCCATTCGACTCGTACAGATCTCATCTACCACATATCCAAGCCTCTACACAGCAGATCATCATTTCATCTACATGCTACTTCCGGCCGAAGTTAGGCTCCGGCGGCTATTCGTCCTAGCAATATCTAGCGTTATCTAGCTAAAAGAATCAATCAGGAAGCATCACCGCGGGTTGAGGAGACTTACCTGGCCATCACGAGGGCTCGGTTCAACCTAGAATGAGTTATAGCATTCATGGCCGGTTGGTCAAAGTCGGGGTTGACTCAGTGGTTTTATGCGTCGAACTGTTTCAAAAGCGTCTTCGAGTATGGCTTGGTCTGATGCCTTCTCCGGGCTGAGGCGAAGCTAGTGTGAGCGATGACGTCAGTTGTCGTCGTCTAAATCGCAGGGAATCCGAGCTTGAACTGCTCGGGTTCCAAGCTCCAATGGCCACGCGCGCGCTCTCTCTCGCTCTGTATCTCTCTTCCTCTTTCTCTCTCTGTCACGAGCTCCTCCTCTCGCGTCTCCTCTCCCTCCTTTTCACTCTATCTTTGCCCGCTCCCTCTCTCTGCGAGCACTTTCTCTCTCTCCCTCTCTCTCTGCGTCCCTCTCCTTCTCTTCGCGCGAACAGACTCTCCTCCTCGTTCTTCCTTCTGTTTTTCTTTTTGTTCGTTTTTGTTGTGGCTCCTCTAACCAACTCCCCCTCCAACTGACTTCGTCCCAAATGATCGTCGTCCTCCTTTTTATTTCCTGCGCGAAGAAGCCGTGGAACAAGCAAAATGGCGTTCTGCTTATGACCCATCTTGGTCAACGGGTTGACTGGGTCGGTCAACCCGACCCAGTTGACCCGGTTCAGCCTTTATTTCTTCAAATTAAGTATCTAATTGTCCGAGAATCATGAAATTTATCTTAAAATTAGATTCTTCAGCACGAATTCCATTTGAAAATGTATTGTTTATGAGAAATAAACATGGAATTGATCAAGAACCCCAAATGTAGAGTAGGATCCGAATTTGATTTTTGTCAAATTGAGGGTCCTAATTGGCGAATCGACCTCAATTGGACTGACCGTTAGACTTAGGGGGTCGAATACTATAGGGAGGAAACTTTGGGGTTCAATGGGTGCCCCTCAAAAAGGTTTAATTTCAGAATTGACATTATAGGGACTAAAATGAAAAGATTTTTTGTGCAATTAGGTCCCTAAAGCCAAAATTGATCAAATTGGCACACAATCGAACCAAATTGAAATGTCGAACAATCAAGTTGAATGTCAAGACTTGTAAAATGCAAAAAATTGCAAATAAAAAGACTCAAAACGTATTTTTTTGACAAATTTAACCCTGTGCGTTACAAAGAAACATACAAAATTAAACTTGAATTTCGACTATTGATGAGGTCAAAATGATAAGGAAATTAAAAGAAAAATTTTGACTATTTTCCTATATTTTTGTGACCTCAAATTCTATTTTTGTTGATTTTTCTAGTATTTTTCTATTTTCTAAAAATACTAAAAAATGTAAAAAATATGAAAAATTATTTTTTGGTCAAGAATGGTTCCTTGGGCTTGGCCAAGGCCACCAAAGTTGATTTTGTAATTTTTTGACTTTTTATGAATTTTTTATGATTTTTCAAAAAATAAAACTGAGAAAGGCTAGGTCAAAAATCAGGTGTCAACAGCTGCCCCTCTTTGAGAGGAATCTCGTGAGAGGTTTCGCTCAAAGACAGGTGACACCTGGGTCTAAACCGACCCGACTGGGGAAAAGAAAAATGAATCCTGACATTCAAACTTTCTTGCCTTGCTGGTGAATGCTCTGCTCCTTATTCTTTGGCTGACCTGAGAGAGAAAGTATAGAGACCTACCTGCGATTTACCTGTTTGATCGTCTGCTTGATGCTTGTGTTGCATGTGCGATGTATAGCGGGTTCAAGTGAATACCTAGAGACTCGTCTTTTGAGTATCCTAGGGCGGTTAAATTCTAGCCTGTATGGTAGGCCGTACCAGAATGGGATTCCTGTACTTGGCAGGAACCTGTGAATGACGCACCCAGTCTCTTAGGGATTGTCGGGGTTTTGATCCGTATGGTGGATCAGACCATGAATAGGACTCCTTTCTGCTAGGAACCTATGGATGACGCACCCAGTCTCTTAGGGATTGTCAGGGGTTTTGATCCGTATGGTGGATCAGACCATGAATAGGACTCCTTTCTGCTAGGAACCTATGGATGACGCACCCAGTCTCTTAGGGATTGTCAAGGGTTTTGATCCGTATGGTGGATCAGAGCATGAATAGGACTCCTTTCTGCTAGGAACCTATGGATGACGCATCCAGTCTCTTAGGGATTGTCAGGGGTTTTGATCCGTATGGTGGATCAGACCATGAATAGGACTCCTTTCTGCTAGGAACCTATGGATGACGCACCCAGTCTCTTAGGGATTGTCAAGGGTTTTGATCCGTATGGTGGATCAGAGCATGAATAGGACTCCTTTCTGCTAGGAACCTATGGATGACGCATCCAGTCTCTTAGGGATTGTCAGGGGTTTTGATCCGTATGGTGGATCGGACCATGAATAGGACTCCTTTCTGCTAGGAACCTATGGATGACGCACCTAGTCTCTTAGGGATTGTCAGGGGTTTTGATCCGTATGGTGGATCGGACCATGAATAGGACTCCTTTCTGCTAGGAACCTATGGATGACGCACCCAGTCTCTTAGGGATTGTCAGGGGTTTTGATCCGTATGGTGGATCCGACCATGAATAGGACTCCTTTCTGCTAGGAACCTATGGATGACGCACCCAGTCTCTTAGGGATTGTCAGGGGTTTTGATCCGTATGGTGGATCAGACCATGAATATGACTCCTTTCTGCTAGGAACCTATGGATGACGCACCCAGTCTCTTAGGGATTGTCAGGGTTTTGATCCGTATGGTGGATCAGACCATGAATAGGACTCCTTTCTGCTAGGAACCTATGGATGACGCACCCAGTCTCTTAGGGATTGTCAAGGGTTTTGATCCGTATGGTGGATCAGACCATGAATAGGACTCCTTTCTGCTAGGAACCTATGGATGACGCACCCAGTCTCTTAGGGATTGTCAAGGGTTTTGATCCGTATGGTGGATCAGAGCATGAATAGGACTCCTTTCTGCTAGGAACCTATGGATGACGCATCCAGTCTCTTAGGGATTGTCAGGGGTTCTGCAGAAGTTTAGACATGTTAAACGTTTCTCACCAAGAGAGATACGAGCCATTTTAGGAGCTGAAGTCATCAAGAATCTTGTAGAAACTCCAATCTGAAAATTTTCTTATCAAAGGCATATCAATGGTCTTCAGGTGATTTTTGATGTCAAACTGATAGCACTTTATGACTTATATCATAGTCATGAAAGAATTTCAATGGATGCATTATGATGCTGGAGGTTATCCAAAACACCTTGTAACATACGGAGGTGATCAAAAATTCCTTGTGGGGAAAGTTTGAAATAAACAATCTGAAATTACCAAAAGAGTTTGGTTAAAATGCCCGACGGAGTATTCTCATCAAAGAGGACTTCTCACCGTTTTGAGGTAATGGTCTTTTACCAAGAATGCACTCGAATTTCCTATCAAACCTGCGCCTAGGGTTCAGGATCATTTGTAGTGAATACACCTCGATCGATCAGGAGGACTTCCAAGGGACCGTAATGTTGGGCTTGGTCAACGGTTTTCAAAGGGGACTTGCGTGCAAGTCAAGGCTTTCGAAGAGAAGTCTTCAATGTCCGCTCCAAGTTTACAAGTCAAGAAACCTGCGAAATGAGAAAGAAATAATCTTGCTCGAACTTCTTCGAGCTAAGCTTAGACATTAAACCCTATGTCAATCCAAGTGCCTTAATCAGAAAGGGCTTTTCAGGGTTGTAACGTAGGTAGGATTGGGGACCAAAAAAGGCTTGTTTTTGGCTTAGAATATGCGAAGGGTCTAACATTGGTGATCACTGCAGGTTTGCCGCCGATCTTGTCCCTTCTCGTCCAAAGAGCGTCTTTGGTCTTTGAAGTGCATATTTGTCTTTAGAGAATATCTCTTTCATGTTGAGACGACGTCGACATCTTGTCTATCCTTTCATCATCTGAGTGTGACATGATTTGGGAGCATCTTTCGCAGTTCAGCTCCTTTGGGATTTTCTTTTATAATCAGATCTCACTAGTGACCTATACAAAGGTATCATGCCATCTTTTGGCATTTACAAGATCAAACACCTGATTCACAAGTGCACAAATATTTGGACGGGCATTGGCCTTGCTTTTACCAGGCACTTTGCTTTTTCTTGATGCCCAAGATTGAATTTTTCTCTCTTTTTGCTTTTTGAGATCCCATCTTTTCTTTTCTTTTGGGGATCAGAATTTTCAAATGAGTGTGCTAGATGTACAATTTGAATCTCAGCACTCAAACATTAATCTAGGAATTTTTATAAATCCTGTATTTTGAACTCTTCTGCTCTTGAAGTGATGTCGCTTCCGTCTTGGAATATGCAATGATCACCAACGGGTTTGCGTAACGAGGTACAGGCTCAACTGGGCTGTGCAAAGGGCAAAAGTGTATAGGATAGAGAAACGAATGCTTTTCGTCATCCTAAAGCACTTGAACTACCATAGAAGTTAAAATGACAAGCAACACACGAAGATTGATGCAAGTCTGAGCAAGAGAATTTCTAATCATTTACCTCCTGATACCGCTGGACGTATCTCCAGTTTGCCCCACTGTGGGGTGGTTCTTGACAGGGGTATAGAATGAAACCGTCGTTCAAATGGTTATCAATGGTTACCTGTAGTGTTTATGATAGAGAAACGAACGCCCCCGTCGTTTCGATCCGTGTAATCACTGCGAATAACCCTTGCTTCCGTAGGTCAAGGTCTCGCTGTTCTTACCACTCCACTCATCTCTCAAGTGTGTATAAGACGTGTTTAGATTAGGCTTGCCTCTTGTCTGAGGAACCATCCTTTCGAACAATTCTAAACAACTCTTGTTGGAAAAGTTCATTTTGCTTTCTCTAGAACTTTACCCTCCAAGGGGGTTTATGATGCACAATGTATATTTCAATTATGTTCAGATAACCTCCAGATCTAAACATGAATGCCAATGACCGTGAGGACTTTGCGTCTTTCTAGACATGAGCTTTGATGTATGCCAGATTTCAAAGGGCCTCCCAAATTCTAGCAATTAGGATCCTGAGAGTCTTAAAAACCTAAAAGATTGGGAAAGGAATACTTACCTGCCCAGCGCGGCTAGGGATTCCTGAAAAACATAAAAGGAATATGTCAGTGTATGCTCTTGAATTTCAGAAAATTAGAACGATACATTTTACCCTTGATCATGCACTCCAATGGAAGTGGATAGATTCGCGAAAATCTGCATTTTTCTTAACAACACAAGATGGTTAAGTTGTTCTAAAATTTCTTAAAATTCTCAGTCTTTGGAGAAGAAGACGTGCACCTGACCACCATGACGTTAGGTCTCCTTGATCATACGTTCCAACTTATCGCGACCCTGCTTCCTTGGATCCTGCAATATTGAACACATGCTAATGTATGCATAGATGCATGACATGCTTATGCAAAGACTATCATGAAGAGTAGGCTCAATTCGAGGCAGGGCATATGACCGGAATCTGATTTTATTTCAAGGGTAATATTTCTTCACAGCATCTGAATTCACAGGGTGCCCCAATTCTTCTCCCTCGGAGTTTACAAGAATTAATGCTCCTCCCGTGAGGATCTTCTTAATAATGTAGGGGCCTTCGTAATTTGGAGTGAATTTTCCCCCTGGATGGGTAGTACTTGGTAAAACTTTCCTAATTACCAAGTCATTTACTTCGAAGTTTCTGGTTTTGACTTTTCGATTGAACGCCCTGGCCACCCTCTTCTGGTAAGTTTGTCCATGGCAAATGGCTTTAAGACGTTTCTCATCTATTAAGTTCAGCTGTTCATATCTGTGCTTGAAATACTCTGACTCAGAGAGTTTATCTTCGGATAAGATTCTCAAAGAGGGAATCTTAACTTCTACTGGTAGAACTGCTTCTGTCCCATATACCAAACTATAGGGAGTTGCCCCTGTAGAAGTCCTGATCGACGTTCGGTAAGCCATCAAGGCGAAGGGCAGCCTTTCGTGCCAATCTCTGTAGTTTTCTGCTGTTTTAGCCAAGATTCTCTTGATATTTTTATTGGCGGCTTCCACTGCCCCATTCATCTGTGGGCGGTAAGGAGATGAATTCAGATGTCTAATGCTAAAGTGATCCAGCAGACCATCGACAATCTTGTTGTTTAGGTTGGACCCATTATCTGTGATGATCGCTTGAGGGGTACCATACCGGGATATGATATCTCTTTTGACAAATCTGGCCACATTTCTTGCAGTGACATTCTTGTAAGAACTGGCTTCTACCCATTTGGTGAAGTAATCAATCGCTACCAAGATGAAGCGATGACCATTCGAAGCCATAGGATTAATAGGCCCTATCATGTCTATCCCCCACATAGAGAAAGGCCAAACTTCAGACATTTGATGTAGTTCGTTCGGGGGTGCGTTAATCTTATCCCCGTATATTTGGCATTGGTGGCATGACCGGACGTGCTGACAGCAGTCTGATTCGATGGTCATCCAATAATAGCCTAGCCGCATGATCTTCCGGGCAAGGAGGTGGCCGTTCATGTGAGGCCCACACGCACCTTCATGAATCTCTTTCATGAGAATATTTGCTTCTTTGGCATCTACGCATCTCAGTAGAGTGGAATCGAACGATCTCTTGTATAGAATTTGTCCATTGAGGAAGAACTTGCTGGCCATCTTGGTTATGTATTTTCGGTCTCCTGACTGGCATCCTTCAGGGAATTCCCTTTTCAAGAGGTAATTCTTGATGTCATAGTACCATGGCTCTCCATCACATTCTTCTTCGATTAGCATGCAATAAGCTGGCTTTTCAACAATGCCGATCCTCAGAGGTTCTATATCCAACCCTTTAGTCGTTTGTAACATCGAGGCTAGGGTGGCTAATGCATCTGCGAATTGGTTGTGAGACCTTGATAGGTACTCGAATGACACTTCTTCGAACTTGAGTATCAATTTTTCAAGGTATTCATGGTAGGGGATGAGTTTTGCATCTTTCGTCTTCCACTCCCCTTGTGTCTGTAGAATAATGAGCATAGAGTCTCCAAAGACCTGCAATCTAGGTATCTTCATGGAAAGGGCCAGTCGTAGGCCCAGAATGCATGCCTCATATTCTGAAATATTGTTGGTACAAGGGAAAGTTATCTTTGCCGTGACAGGGTAATGTTGGCCATCTGGGGATATCAGTACTGCCCCAGTGCCTGCCCCTGATAGGTTAACAGCACCATCGAAATACATGATCCACTTATCCTCTGCTAAGTTCAGAATTCGGCTTTCTGTGTTCGTTACTTCAGGGGATTCAGTGCTCGATGGGTTTTCTGCCAGCATGTCCGCTATAGCTCTTCCTTTTACCGACTTCTGTGGAGAACATTTAATGTCAAATTCAGACAACATTACTTGCCATTTTGCCAGTTTCCCAATTAAAGCGGGTTTCTCCAGGAGGTATTTGACGGGGTCGTTTTTTGTTATGAGCTGAATGTGATGATGTAGGGTATACTGCCTTAGTCTTCGTAGTACCCATACTGCTGCTACACAGGCCCTTTCAACTGGTATATATTTTGCTTCAGATGGCGTGAATTTCTTACTCAGGTAATAAATGGCCCTCTCTTTTCCATCTATCGGGCTTGTCTGGGCAAGTAAGGCTCCCAAGGACTCTTGTCGTATGGTAAGGTATAAGGTCAATGGGTGACCAGGAATTGGTGGCACAAGCACCGGTGGTGTGATCAAATAGTTTTTGATCATTTGGAATGCCTTGCTGCACTCGGCGTCCCACGTTATTTTCGCGCCTTTCTTAAGCAATTTGAAGATAGGCTTAGCCACATCAGACAGCTGATTGATGAACCTGGCAATATAGTTCAATCTCCCTAGAAGGCTTCTCACTTCTTTTACTGTGGATGGAGTTGATAAATCGTGGATGGCTTGGATTTTTGAGGGATCAATCTCAATGCCCCTGTTGCTGACTATGAACCCAAGGAGTTTCCCGGATCTTGCCCCAAACACGCATTTGTTAGGGTTCAACTTTAACTTGTATTTGCGCAGGCGCTCAAATAATTTTCTTAATACCTGTATGTGATCTTGTCCTTTCTTGGATTTAGCGATCATGTCATCAACATATACTTCAATCTCTTTGTGGATCATATCATGGAATAACGTGACCATAGCCTTCTGGTAGGTAGCCCCGGCGTTTTTCAATCCAAAGGGCATAACTTTGTAGCAAAAATTTCCCCATGGTGTGGTAAATGCAGTCTTGGGTTTGTCTTCTTGTTTCATGGAGATTTGGTTGTATCCCGAGAATCCATCCATGAATGAGAATAATTCATAACCCGCCGTACTATCCACCAATACATCAATGTGGGGGAGTGGAAAATCATCTTTTGGGCTTGCTCTATTCAGATCTCGGTAATCTACGCAGATCCGAACTTTTCCGTCTTTCTTCATGACGGGGACTATATTTGCAACCCAGTCTGAATATGGGATAGCTTCAATGAAGCCTACCCTAAGGAGTTTCATGACTTCTTCCTTAATCTTGTCTTCTAACTCGGCTTTCATCCGCCTACTGCCTTGTTTGACAGGTTTGATGCCAGGATCCGTGGGCAATGCATGTTCCACAATCTTAGGGTCAAGGCCTGGCATATCCGCGTAAGACCATGCGAAGATGTCTTGATATTCTTTTAGTAGCTTGGTGAACTCGAGCCTTTCATCATGGGATAGGTGTCCGCCGATCTTGACCTCTTTGACGTTCACGGTGTCTCCCAAATTAATGACAATTGGTTCTTCTGAGGTAGGAGGCTTTGATTCTTCAAAGGTGTTCCAATCCCTACGGATAGACGCGTAATCCTCGTCTTCATCTTCCTCAATGCTATAGGAGTGGTTAATGGAGGGATCCGAATTTTGCAACAACCTGGTATGCATGTTTGAGATGATATGCCTGAAATGTCATGAGTATGGTTAGTTTGTGCTCAGTAAAAATGGCATGCATGCTTATGTAAAGTCTTTTTGAAAAAGTTTTTCGAAATAGATGTAGGTACAGATGGGACTAATCCTCATGTCATTGGATATCCCGGCCCCTTGAAAATCTTTTGAAGATTAGGAATCATATGGCAAATCAGGCCTCAAGCTTCTATATGGAAGACCATTATCATCATCGGGCTGATTCGTGGTTCCATATGTCCTTAACAAAACATGCGTGGTTTTATTGAATGCGAAATGGGCCGCGTTACAAGATGTGCTATTTGGACCAACGGCCGGAGATCCAAAGGCGTTTTCTTATGCGTTCAATAAGGAAAGAAAATACAGTGAAATGCAGAAAGTTCTAAACACAGTATTTAAAGATGAAGGAAGAGTCTATTTACTCAGAAGAAGTGGCTTCACTGTCCAACCACTCCATGATGACATTCACAGAGTCATCTTCGAGAAAAGGATTTGTCAGATCTGGTTCCATCGGCGAAGTGATACCCTCTTCGGATAACCATTTGGAGTTCTGGTCGAAGTAGGTATTTAAGGGATTCTTGAACATTCGAGACCTTCCCTTCCAGGTTGGAGAACCGATGAATGAGCTATTCGGGCTGTTTTCGCCTCCACGGCGTCCCAGGCTCTTGCCTCGGCCTCGGCTTGTTGCTTTCGGGATAGAATCATTCATGGGATACTTCCGGTACCCCAAGCCCATTTTATGTGGATTAGCCTTCAACTGTAGCGGGGCATTTATACCCTGATTATGTTTGCCTAGGCCTTTTTCAGGATTGAACCCGTATGCCAGCAGCATCTTAGCTGGTAGAAGACTGGCTTCTGAGATGTAAGGAGTTCTCAACTTCGATCCTACTGGGGTATGAACTGTTGCTACCAACTCTAGGGAGTGATAGCTCGCTTCAGTTTTCTCTTCAGGCTCAATATAGGGAATGGCACTGCTCTGGTATGCCTGGAGGTCGACTTCCCCATGTACGGTAATTACCTTTCCATCTACAACGAAACGTACTTTTTGGTGCAGGCTTGAAGGGACAGCTCCTGCTGTATGGATCCAAGGTCTTCCTAGCAGGAATCCAAATGCACTGGGTAGATCCATTACTTGAAAGTTTATAGAGAACTTTGTCGGGCCGATGAATACGTCAAGCTCGATCTCTCCCTCTACAGTCTTCCTCATGCCGTCGAATGCTCTTACAGCTGTCTTGGATGCCTTGACCATCTCTTCATTGATTCCCAGCCTCCTTATGGTAGTCAAAGGACAAATGTTAAAGGCTGATCCGTTATCGATCAATACATGTGCCACTCTTTTGCCGTTACATTGGGCAGAGATGTATAAAGCTTTGTTGTGCCCCCTTCCTTCCATGGGGAAGTCCTCGTCAGAGAAGCTCAACTGGTCTTTTAAGAGAATTGCCCCTACAAAGTCCCCTAGTTGGACCTCATTAATTGTTTCAGGGACATGTACTTCATTGAGTACCTTCAATAGTGCGTTCTTGTGCTTCTCTGAATTGATGAATAGGTCTAACAGGGATATCTGAGCGGGCATCTTCCTCAGCTGCTCTATCACTTCAAACTCACTGGTTTTGATGATCGATATGAGCTTTTCGGCATCTTCCTTTGAGACATCTCTTTTTTCGGATTCACCCTCTCTGGGGGCATAAAATCTTCCAGACCTCATTATTGCATCTACTTGTGTGGTCCCATAGTCCCAATGAACAGCTTTGGGATCATACTCTTCTACTGGGGGGACTTTTATCGTTACAGTTGTCTGATGAGGTATCTCTGGTCCTGACGTGTCGCTTTCTTCCTCTTGAGGCAATTGAATTACGACAGGCCTCACCGGGCAATCTTCTACCTTGCCCAGGCTATCCAGCTCATCCAATCTGATCACCACGGCTGTGGCTACTTCGATCATCAATATGGCGTTGTCGAGTTCTTCCATATTGTTTGAGGTTTCTGGTTGAGAGAGATCATCCATACCTCCCCATCCGTCCGGTATGATGTCTTCAATCTTCTGATAAAAGCTGGTAGGGGCCGAATATTTCACCTTGAAATTGTATCCTCCAGAATCTTGACCCAGGTTGTCTATAATTTCGCTCTTCTCAAGTGCGTCGACCATAAATTTGAGGTATGCTAGACTTCTCCTCCTGGCTTCTATTTCGTCTTCTTCAAATTCTTCTTCTGATTGAGTGGACAGCCCCAGATCGTTTGCCAATTTCTCACGTGAGGTACCACAGGTGCTACTCTGTTCAGCTGTGATCAAGAAGTGGTTTCCTTTCAAAGATAGAGATGTTTCAATCCCTTCGAATTCTTCATCAGTAATGTCGGACATTATCCCCAAGCTCTTCATCTTGTTGATACACAACTTCTTTTGGTCGGTTGATATCTCCCCCTCTTTTGGGTATGATGAAGCGGTTGTTAGCAGGTTGGCCAGCTTAGGCATATCTACCTTCAGTTTAAGGTAGTCCTCTTCTTCTTCAGTGAATATTGCCCCTATTGCTTGATGATCTGGCAACGGATTTTCTTGTACATTTGGGGCTGCTTTGTCAAATTTCAAAATCTGACTATCGATTAGGGCTTGCACTTTCAGCTTCAGGACATAGCAGTTATCCACATTATGCCCTCTTTCGCCCATATGGTAGGTACAGGTCTGGCTCTCATCAAAGCCAGGATATCTTGCGGGGTTTGCCCTAGGTGGTTCTTTTGCCACCAAGTGTTGCTCCAGCAGCATCGGGAGTAGCTTGGATAAAGGTCTCGGGAGCTGAGAGAATTGTCTCTGGGGTTGCTTTCTTTTAGGCTCTTGTACCTTTGGCGCTGACCAGGATGATCCGCCTTTGGCCTGATTAGAATTGCCAAATGGCTTTAACTTGTGGGGATCTGGTATAAATGCTATGTCCAGTCCGGCTTCTCTTTCCTTTCTCAGAGGGTACTGCTTCCTAGTAGGAGCTTCCTGAGGCCTTCTTTCTTTCAAGGCCCATTCCAGCCTCTCAGCAACCTTAATCAGGTGTGCGAATGTCTGACATCCAGAAGTGTTCAGTCTGTCAAAGTACTCGTAGGGGAGTGCTTTTAGGAATAAGTCGATCAGCTCCTCTTCTGGAATTGAAGGCTTTACTTGGGTAGCCAAGGCTCGCCATCTCTGAGCATATGTCCTGATCGATTCGCCCCTCACTTTTGAAGTTCGTAGGAGGTCTTCTCTTGTTGGGGCTGTAGCCGTGTTAAATTTGTACTGCCTGAGGAAGTCTTCAGCAAGGTCCTCCCATCCGTCATAATCCTCTAAGTCTAGCTCAATAAACCAAGCCAGAGCGGCGCCAGCCAAACTCTCTTGGAATGTGTTCATTAACAACGGAATGTAATCCGAGTAGTGCGCCATCTTGCGCAGGTAATATTTGAGGTGGGCACGGGGACAACCTGTCCCGTTGTATTTTCTCACGAACTCTGGCTCCCTATAGTCAGGAGGAGTCTCTATTTTAGCAAAAGGAGATATTTTGTCGAAGCGGGCCAGCTCATAGCCTTGACTGCTCAAGCATTCTTCGATCTTGGCCAATCTCTTAGCCTCTGCCTCTGTCTTCACAGTTTGTTTTCCCTTCTCCTCTTTTTCAAGGTTGATGACAACAGGCGAGGCTTTTTGTTGTGCCCGACTATTTGGTTCATGGACGTTTTCCCCTGTATTTTGGGTATCCCTGGTTGCTTCTTTATCTATTACATCAGGTACCATGGAAGGGCCTGAGTTGTTCTGATTGTGGGCGGTTGTCTGTCTAGCTTGGTTGGTCTCCAGCATGGCCTTAATGTCAGCCATCATAGTCGCCAGGGCAGTCATCTGAGATTCCAACATGCCTACGCGCGGAGTCAATTCCTGCTGTTCCATTCTTGTCTTTAGGCGGGTACGGAAACGATGCGTTGGCAATTCCGTGATGAGAGTGTACCTGTTTAAAAAGATCTCTGTGAGTGCTTCGCTTATTTAGCAAAAAGAAGCAGCTAATTCTTTTAGTTGCATGCTTCTTGTCAGTAGATGAGAAAAAGGGCTACTTTGTAAGCCTTAGCCTCATGTAAGTAGTTCTTTTAATCATTTCTCGACAAGAACTCATGGAATTAAAAGAAGCGTAATTTCTGACGATAGTTTTTTATGCATTTGCAAAACATGCTCACATTCATACTCATGTGTCTAAGATAGTATTCCACAGAAATGAGAATGTATGAGAAGGCATCACAATGCTTGCTTATTTTACACTTGACAGAATAGTCTATTCAAGTCTAGGACGTTTGAAGCCTAAGGCATCCTCATCATCCCAGTATAGATTCCCTTCTTCAGCTTGGGGCTCTTCGTCTTCTGAACATGACAGTGGTCCCAGGTCTTCGGGTATGTAGGGCTCTACTCCAGGTACGTACGGCACGATGTATTCAGGTATGTAGGGCTCGACAAGGCTTCGTCGGATCGCTTTGAAATGTTGAATGTATTCTGTGGTGGCTCTATGAGTGTTTTCTTCTCGAGTCATGTCTTCTGGCCAACTTATTTCTTCAGCCTGGGAATTCTTCAAGGAGTGTATGATGGATGCCACCTTGGCTTCAAATTGTTTCTTCTCCTCCTCCGTGAGGGTCTGGTTTGGTAAGTCAAAGGAAAAGACACCAGGTCGCGGTGAAGAAGGGATCTCCTGAAGTGCTCCAAACTGTCGAATCACCCTCCTTGGATAGTATGCAGTTGCGCCCGTGAATCCTAGCAAGGGGACTGGGCTTCCGTCATCGCAGGTCAATCTGACTTTGCTCAGCGTCGGCAACCTTAGCCGCCATCGGAGTTGCTCAGGTTTTAGGACTTTGAGGAAGTTCTTCCATTCTACAAAGTTAAACTTAGGAACACGTGTATGGGTTCTAGCAAATGTTTTAAGAGGGTGTGCATTGGGGCTGATTTCAGTGAAACCCATGCGGATGTGGAATTGTCTGATATGGGATGTGAACCACAGATACAGCAGATCACTAGAAGCTCTAAAGATTCCCTTTTTGCTTTTCTTGAAACGATTTAGGGAAAGGAAGGTTTCGGCAAGGAGGATGTTTGAGTAATCCCACCCACAACAGACTTGCCTAGCTACTATAGCCATGATAGGGTCGAAGGTGACAGTTGAGATTGGGAATAGCACAAAGCTAAAGAATGCCAAGATAAAAGCTCTACCAGATTTAGTTCCTTTAGAAGCAGGAAGGCGGGAAAATCGGTCTATAAGGAAGGATAGGGAAATTCTCCCAGAATTGCTTTTCGCATCTACTTTGACTTCATTTAGGTTTGTGTCAAGGAATTCAGCTACCTGACTTAGGGGTTCAAGTCCTATAGGGGGTCGGACGAGCGTAGGGGTGAATTCAACTCCGATGACAGCGCTGTATTCCTCGATAGTGGGAGTGATCTCTAATCCTTCCATGCAAAATGTAGCGGTGGTAGGATCCCAGTAGAGCGCCATGGCTTGAATAAAGGCAGGTGGGCACTCAATCTTCAGTAGGTCCAGTAGATATCCTAGTCGTGACTCCGCATACTTCTGGCTGGCTTCGCCCATGCCATCCCACCATGATTGGAGTTCAGCTCGGGGGATCTTGAACACTTGAATATCATTCTTTCCCATCAAGTCTAAAATATGCAAATGATTTTAAAAGGTCAATCGCCAGAAGTTACTTTAAATGTATGAATATGCAGATGTCATGAAGCATGCATGAGCTAACTTGATTGCATAGTTCAATTTGAAGAAATGGAGATTAGGACCCTTTTTCAGGTCTTGAAGGCCTGACTCAAAGCCTAATTTGCATTTCAGGGAAGTGAATTATGCAATTTAGTCAAGTTTACTCAGTGACTAAAGGGAATAGCAATGTCACGTTCCATTGGTCAACACATCAAAGGAGCAAAGTGGGATGTACTCTTATTACAGTCAAGATGTCTAATAGAAGAACGGTAAAGAAAGGTTTTTCAAACAAGAAAGCCATAAAAGACAATGGAACGTGAGGGTCTAGATCATTCTTTCTTCAGAAGTCTACCCAAATGACAGTCGGTCAGGAATTCTCCTTTAATCTAGGGTAGGGGAGTTATCTTCAGTGGTTTGGTCGAGAGGTTGTAGTTCCTCTGGCCACTTTCTAGTCCAGGGTACGATGACTTCGGAAGCCTTCTCGGGTTCTACTTTCTTGATTGTGATACGCCTTGGCTTGGTCTTGATCGCAGGGCGTCTCTTCTTACCCCAAAAAGTAATCATGGGTATGTTTTCTTTGGCCAGCAATTCAGCCTTCTTGCGAGCGTACGCTTCCCTAGCTAGCTGGTTGCGACGTTGTCTCTTCATCTCCAGATAATCCTTCATCATTTCGTCTGATTGTCGCTTGAATCTGAGATTATCAGCGTAGTAGCGGGTTTGACAGTCTTCAGCATACCCCAGCTTACGTCCAGTCAGTTCCCGACCATACACGAATCTAGTAAAGTGTAGCCTCGTGTTTGGTCCGGGGCGAGTAACTTTTCTCAAGTACTCGAAGGTCACCAACTCCGTAGAGCTCTTAGGGAACAGCGACATCCTACCCCATAATCATTGTTGTTCTCATTAGTCACCCGAGTAATCTTCATGATGTGAATGCACATGGATGTATGCAATGTATGAGTCATATCATGGAGCAGGAAATAAAGTACGTTTAGAGATAAATGTCTTACCAACCATACTTTGGGGGATGTGGAATGCCCCCTGTATCAATGGGTGGTTTTAGGTATACCAACCATCCATGGACATGCACATGAGACAAGTGGGTATACTCTAAAGAAAATCGAAAATCAGGTGAGGAACCTACGGCTCAGGCTCCCACGATCCACACGAGGCAGATTCCTCCCCAAGGGTACCTACCCAAGAGGGTTAGATATCGCCAATGCAGATGGTAGGCGGGAACGAATACGAAAGTCTCAAGTGCCATCAAACACAAGATCCTTTTCGTATCCTTTCCCTATCTAAGGTAACCTAAGGGTGGTTGCAGTCGGGGTTTGACCGCCAGTGTGTGCGATGTGTCATGATCATCACAATGCAAAGTCATGCACAGCAGTTTGTATCAAAACACCGCTTCAGTATGTGCATAAAAATAAACATACATTCCCAACTCCAACCTGCAGGAAAGATGTCAACAATCACGCCACCCCTTATTTCTCCAATCTGCAAAAACATCTAACACAATAGTTAGCATACGTACCTCACCTTCGAGAGCATCTGCAGAAAACAATGTCAGATAAACCAAACAACTTTTTAATCGGCTCAAGTCCTCTGGTCTGCGAAACCAGAGATTCTGGGTTCGAGTCCCCAGCGGAGTCGCCAGTCTGTCGCGACCCTCTCCAGCTCGAGCGTCATCAGAGTGTGGGCTAGCGAGGGCTAATGGGCCGCCCGATCGCTGGCTTAGATCGGACGCGGGCCTCTCCCAAGGTCCATTACCCAAGTCGCAACTGCTGGATATACGTGATCGACCTTCAGTGCGGTCTAGTGACATGTGAAAAAGTGTACATGCCAAGGAGTCGCCACCAATCGTTTCGTGGAGGGTACGATCAGAAACCCTATCGAATAGTTGGGAGTGGTCTATTCGATTCTGCGGAAACCAGAGAAGTGGGTTCGGGGACTTAGTTACGCCAACTGTCAGAGTTGACGCCCTTTCGGTACCTAAATTGAATGGTTTATCTGATCTTAGGATCTCATACAGATGAGTGGGGCGCTGATCCTAAATCTAGGAGTTCATGCAGATGGGAATATCTACCCTATCACTCACAATCATTAAAAATAAGTGCGCAAATCAAGGATCCAATACATGCGGATAAAACACATGAAATCAACATGGCATCCCTAATGAGGCCCTATTAGCCTAGAGAAGTATCAATCAAGGCTTAGGAGTGATTTGGACATGATTCGCCCACGAGGGGCAGAATCGTAATTTTGAACAATTCGGGGACAATTCACCTCAAAAAGGGAAAATTGGTCATTTTAGATGAATTGGGAAGCCAAAAGACAAGGGAAATAGGATTGGACATCAATCCAATCCATTTCCCATTTTTCGGGAATTTCCAGGATTTTTCTGGAATTTAAAAGTGATTTTACCCTCAGAGGGGTAAAATCGTTATTTTGAACAAAGATGAGAACTGAAAATCTCAAATATTAGAGTTGGTCGTCCACCTGACCCTAACCCTAATTTTAAGCAATTTTCGGGACTCAATTAGGACAAGAAAGACAATTTTCCCATTGAGGGGCAAAATCGTCATTTTTGAGAAAAGGGGCGGGACTCGAAAACCCAAACCTAAGAATTGGTCGCGTACTCGACCCTAATTCTTACCTTGACATTATCGGCCTTATCTCGCATACACGGCAGAGGCGACTTACCCCTAAAGGGTAATGTCGTCGAGTCTTGGAAGAACGGATGAGAAACCCCAAAAATAGGGTTGACCAGTTGTCTGTGGTCAACCCTCGATTTTTGGGGATTTCTGGAGTGTCTAGGATTTTTCCACATTTTTTTGGAATTTTCTAGAATTTTCTAGCATTTTTTTTGGATTTTATAGGATTTTTCTGATTTTTTTTATTTTTTTTAAATCATTTTCGAATTTTTTTTTATTTAAAAAAAATATTATTCGGGCCGGGTCGGGTGACCCGGCCCACGGCCCGCGGGTGGGCGGTCCGACCCGCTCGGACCCGACCCGAAACGGCGCCGTATTACTTCTCCCGCTCGAATTTCAATTCCCGCTCAAACTTGAACCAGCGGCCCTGATTGTGCCAAGTGGCGGGCTACGGACGGCCTGATCTTCATGATGAGCCAACGGCCTAGATTGAAACACCCGATTGAACTACAGCCGTTCGATCTAAAGGATTTTTAATTTTCGAAAATCATTTTTTATCTTTGAAATTTCACGATCGCGACACGTGGCCAAATATCCACCGTCCGATTATTTTTGTTATTCGGTTATAACAACCGATGCTGACGTGGCTGCCACGTGGGCGCCACGTCAGCGACACGTCAGCGTTGACTGGTCAACTCTCGTTGACCAGTCAACAGCTCGCCGGGGAAGACGATCGGCGCCGGCTCTGTTTCGCCGGCGCCTCGTCGGAGGCCGTTTTCTCCTCGCTCAGACCACGAAATTGCATGAAACTTCCGCCATTCGACTCGTACAGATCTCATCTACCACATATCCAAGCCTCTACACAGCAGATCATCATTTCATCTACATGCTACTTCCGGCCGAAGTTAGGCTCCGGCGGCTATTCGTCCTAGCAATATCTAGCGTTATCTAGCTAAAAGAATCAATCAGGAAGCATCACCGCGGGTTGAGGAGACTTACCTGGCCATCACGAGGGCTCGGTTCAACCTAGAATGAGTTATAGCATTCATGGCCGGTTGGTCAAAGTCGGGGTTGACTCAGTGGTTTTATGCGTCGAACTGTTTCAAAAGCGTCTTCGAGTATGGCTTGGTCTGATGCCTCCTCCGGGCTGAGACGAAGCTAGTGTGAGCGATGACGTCAGTTGTCGTCGTCTAAATCGCAGGGAATCCGAGCTTGAACTGCTCGGGTTCCAAGCTCCAATGGCCACGCGCGCGCTCTCTCTCGCTCTGTATCTCTCTTCCTCTTTCTCTCTCTGTCACGAGCTCCTCCTCTCGCGTCTCCTCTCCCTCCTTTTCACTCTATCTTTGCCCGCTCCCTCTCTCTGCGAGCACTTTCTCTCTCTCCCTCTCTCTCTGCGTCCCTCTCCTTCTCTTCGCGCGAACAGACTCTCCTCCTCGTTCTTCCTTCTGTTTTTCTTTTTGTTCGTTTTTGTTGTGGCTCCTCTAACCAACTCCCCCTCCAACTGACTTCGTCCCAAATGATCGTCGTCCTCCTTTTTATTTCCTGCGCGAAGAAGCCGTGGAACAAGCAAAATGGCGTTCTGCTTATGACCCATCTTGGTCAACGGGTTGACTGGGTCGGTCAACCCGACCCAGTTGACCCGGTTCAGCCTTTATTTCTTCAAATTAAGTATCTAATTGTCCGAGAATCATGAAATTTATCTTAAAATTAGATTCTTCAGCACGAATTCCATTTGAAAATGTATTGTTTATGAGAAATAAACATGGAATTGATCAAGAACCCCAAATGTAGAGTAGGATCCGAATTTGATTTTTGTCAAATTGAGGGTCCTAATTGGCGAATCGACCTCAATTGGACTGACCGTTAGACTTAGGGGGTCGAATACTATAGGGAGGAAACTTTGGGGTTCAATGGGTGCCCCTCAAAAAGGTTTAATTTCAGAATTGACATTATAGGGACTAAAATGAAAAGATTTTTTGTGCAATTAGGTCCCTAAAGCCAAAATTGATCAAATTGGCACACAATCGAACCAAATTGAAATGTAGAACAATCAAGTTGAATGTCAAGACTTGTAAAATGCAAAAAATTGCAAATAAAAAGACTCAAAACGTATTTTTTTGACAAATTTAACCCTGTGCGTTACAAAGAAACATACAAAATTAAACTTGAATTTCGACTATTGATGAGGTCAAAATGATAAGGAAATTAAAAGAAAAATTTTGACTATTTTCCTATATTTTTGTGACCTCAAATTCTATTTTTGTTGATTTTTCTAGTATTTTTCTATTTTCTAAAAATACTAAAAAATGTAAAAAATATGAAAAATTATTTTTTGGTCAAGAATGGTTCCTTGGGCTTGGCCAAGGCCACCAAAGTTGATTTTGTAATTTTTTGACTTTTTATGAATTTTTTATGATTTTTCAAAAAATAAAACTGAGAAAGGCTAGGTCAAAAATCAGGTGTCAACACCTAAAGGGTAGAATCATCATTCACAGATAAAACGGATAAGAAATCTCAAAAATAGGATTGACCAGTTGTCTGTGGCCATTCTTCAATTTTTGAGAATTTTTTGAATGTCTAGGAATTTTTTTCAATTCTTTTTAAGATTTTCTAGGATTTTCTAATAATTTTTTTAGAATTTTCCTATTTTTATAATTTCAGAAAATATTTTCCTTTTTTATTAAAAGGGACCGGGCCGGGTCTATGAACCCGGCCCAGGACTTGCGAGCGCTCGGCCTGCGCAAAGCCTGGACCGACTAGCGGGCGGTCTGTCCGGTTCGCTCGGGCCCGGCTCACGGGTCGCTGGCAAAAGGCCCAGTCCACATGGTCTTGGCCCGACTCAAGACTCGTGGATGGCCGGCCTGTGAACGAACGACAAAGGAACAAAGGCCCGACCCAGGTGGGCGCAACTCGACTTAACCCATAACGGCGTCGCTTCAACTTGTTTCGTTCGAAAATTCTAGACCCCTCCCGAAAAAAATCCTACGGATAAGGAATTGACACGTGGCTTACTATCGATCGTCAGATCAAGTGTTCGCTATACCCCACTGGACCGGTGACGTGGATTTTTTTGACCAATCCACATGTGCCACGTGTCGTCGATCGCTTTCACTGTCAACTTGCTCGCCTGAGAAGAAGACCGGCGCCGACGATCTTCGCCGGAGACCTCATTCCGACGTCCAAGAGGCCAAAACGCTTCACGATTTTTACCTTATTCGATTCCTTAACTAGCCTATAGCAACGTATGTCAAGTTTAGTCAAAAAAAAAAAAGCTCGAACTGGCCCAAACCAACCTTCACCGTCCGGCGACACCCGCAATTTCCGGCGAGCACAATAACAGACGTGGAAATACCAACGAAACTCTGCAATTTCACTACGAATCCATTCCTCGACGTGTCTAGACTAACATACGTGAGATTAAAATAAACAAAGCACAAGCAAATCAGAGAAGGAAATAAGAAACGGCCTAACAACAAACTGAGCTCAAGAACGCGAAGAACAAGACTCGATTTTTAGAGAAAGCAATCACGAAGTTCCTCTAAAACCGAAGCTGGACTCGACTGATATCGGCAATGGCGGTGATTGGAGTATTCTTAGGACTGAGGCGATCAAAAAGACTCGATTTTTAGAGAAAGCAATCACCAAGCTCCTCTAAAACCGAAGCTGGACTCACCTATTCAAGGACTGATATCGGCAACGGCGGTGCTTGGAGTATTCTTAGGACTGAGGCGGAGCAAAAGAGACCAACGGCGTAGTGTGGCGTAGCGACAGGAAAACGAAGCTCGACGTTCTCAACTTCTCAACAATGGCCGTCACGGCGACACCTGCAATTTCCGGCGAGCACAATATCAGACGTGGAAATACCTACGAAACTCTGCGATTTCATTACGAATCCATTCCTCGACGTGTCTAGACTAACATACGTGAGATTAAAATAAACAAAGCACAAGCAAAGTAGAGAAAGAAATAAGAAACGGCCTAACAACAAACTGAGCTCAAGAACGCGAAGAACAAGACTCGATTTTTAGAGAAAGTAATCACGAAGTTCCTCTAAAACCGAAGCTGGACTCGACTGATATCGGCAATGGCGGTGATTGGAGTATTCTTCGGACTGAGGCGATCAAAAAGACTCGATTTTTAGAGAAAGCAATCACCAAGCTCCTCTAAAACCGAAGCTGGACTCACCTATTCAAGGACTGATATCGGCAACGGCGGTGCTTGGAGTATTCTTAGGACTGAGGCGGAGCTAAAGATACCAACGGCGTAGTGTGGCGTAGCGACAGGAAAACGAAGCTCGACGTTCTCAACTTCTCAACAATGGCCGTCACGGCGACACCTGCAATTTCCGGCGAGCACAATATCAGACGTGGAAATACCTACGAAACTCTGCGATTTCATTACGAATCCATTCCTCGACGAGTCTAGAGTAACATACGTGAGATTAAATTAAACAAAGCACAAGCAAAGTAGAGAAAGAAATAAGAAACAGCCTAACAACAAACTGAGCTCAAGAACGCGAAGAACAAGACTCGATTTTTAGAGAAAGTAATCACGAAGTTCCTCTAAAACCGAAGCTGGACTCGACTGATATCGGCAATGGCGGTGATTGGAGTATTCTTAGGACTGAGGCGGTCAAAAAGACTCGATTTTTAGAGAAAGCAATCACCAAGTTCCTCTAAAACCGAAGCTGGACTCACCTATTCAAGGACTGATATCGGCAATGGCGGTGCTTGGAGTATTCTTAGGACTGAGGCGGAGCAAAAGAGACCAACGGCATAGTGTGGCGTCGTCGGAGTCGACAGGAAAACGAAGCTCGACGTTCTCAACTTCTCAACAATGGCCGTCCCGACTTCTCTCCCCTCTCTTCTTTTTATCTCCTCTCCGATCTCTCTATCTACTCTCTGTTTCTTTCCGAACACCCCTCCAACTTTCCTCGACGATTTAACAGATTTATCTTCTAGGAGCTCCGCTTCGGAGCTTCCCCGTTTCGCCCATCTCTCTTTCTGTCAATCCCAACCGGTTTCCTCCCACTCGCGCGTAAGGAGCGACTGTGGAAGATGACGAATAGTTCCGGGTCTCCGGATCGGATCCTCCCGACCCGGTTGACTCGACCGTTAGAAAAAAGGCCAAATTGAGATAGCAATTAGTATTTTTTTTTTCGTAGAATTGATGCTACCAATAACTTTACCCACCTGGATTACCTCTGAAAATGTGGATTTTATGAAAATTACTCTTGAAATTGCTAAAAACCCCAAATGTCGGGTAGGATCTGAATATGAAATTTGTCAAATTGGAGCCCTTAGTTAAAGAACTGGAACCAATTAACCCCACCATTAGATTCATAAGGTCCAAATATATAGGGTAGGGATGTTGGGGTTCCATGGATATTTCTCAAAAAATTTAATTTCATATTTGATACCTTAGGGACTAAAATGAATAGAATTTTGTGCAATTAGGTCCTTAAGATCAAAATTGAGCAAATAAGCACACAATTGGCAAAATCGAAATTCAGATAATCAAATTGAATGTCAAGACTCCAAAAATATAGAATATAATGAAAGAACACACAAAATTGAACTTAAATTTTAACTTTTTGAAAGATCAAAATTAAATTGGAATTAAAATAAAAATATTGACTATTTTTCTGTGTTTTTATGACCTCAAGAATTTTTTTTTCTATTTTTTGAAAATATTAAAAATGGAAAATTGAAAAAATATTTTTTGGTCAAAAATAGTTCATTAGGCTTGGCCAAGGCCACCAATTTTTTTTTTTGCAATTTTTTTTATTTTTTTATGAATTTTTCAAAAATAAATCGAGAAAAAGACTAGTAAAAAATAGGTATCAACCGCGGTCGACAGAGTCCATTCGATTTCATGAAAACTAGAGAAATGGATTCAGAGTCTTAGTTACGTAGAGAATGTCGATGCCCTTTCATACCTAAGTTGAGTGATTTCCTAAATTAAAAATTCATACAAGTGCGTCGGGAGATGAGGTAAATTCTAACGATCTAGGAATATTATTTTATACTCTATCAATCACAATCAATAAAAGATGCCCAAATTAAGGAATCAATAATATGCGGATAAAACACATCAAATCATCAATCAATTAGCCACATGTGTGGCTAGCATAGTCTTATAGACTTAGGCTACGTTTGATGGTCCAGATAAAACTCCGGATAGCATAATTTTTATCCAATCTGGTGTTTGGAGCCGACGTGAAATCTGGATATGACCGGATATAGCCTGGATATACTCGGAATTAAAAAAAAAAATCTCACTTAGTGTTGACACCTGATTTTTGACCATCTATATTATTGTGATTTTTATTCTTTAAAATTAATTAAAAATATCAAAAAAAGTCATAAAATTACAAAATCAACTTTGGTAGCTTTGGCCAAGCTAAAGGGACCATTTTGGATAAAAAAATATTTTTTCATATTTTTCATATTTTTTATTATTATTATTTTCGAAAAATATAAAAATAAAAAGAAAATAAAAAAAAAGTAGTATTCGAGGTCACAAAAATATATACAAATAGTCGGTATTTTTATTTTTAATTTTCTTTACTTTAGGACCTCATAAAATAGTAAAATTCAAGTTCGATTTTAGGTGTTCTCTGATCACCATAAAATTGAATTTGGCAAAAATATTAATAATGATTAAAAGAAAAAGGAGTGAAAACATCATCATTTAAAAGGAAAAAGAGACTAATCATTTTGTCTTCGCTTTTGATTATTTTATTATTATTTCTACTTTTTAGTATTTTATTATATTATTATTATATTATTTTTTATTATTATATTTTTATTATTATTTTACTCTTCCCCCCTCCCCCTCTTCTTCCGTCGCCTCCTCTTCTTCCTTCTCTCTCTCTTTCTTTTTCTTTTCCTTCTTCCTCCTCTTCTTCTTCTCCTTCTCCTTCCTCTCCCGTAGCTTCTTCTTCCTTTTCTTTTCTTCTTCTTCGTGGACGCCTAAAATGGAACCCCCCCTTCCGCCGTCGTCGCTAGCCGTCGTACCTCAAAACCGCCGTGAACAACCCAAGACCTCCGGCCTCCACTCGTTTCGGAGTTTGGTTCGGGATTGTTTCGGATCGGGCCAAATCCGTCATCGCCAAAGCGCGCTATCGCCTCCGGCGACAGCCCCGGAGTCCTACCTCCTCCCTCGGAGCTTATGGAGCCTACGCGCCGCTGGTGGAGCCCAGAAACAGCCTCGGGTCACCACCCCGTCGTCGGAACGTGTCCGGACGCGTCGGAACGTGTCCGGACGTGTCGGAGCGTGTCCGGACGTGTCCGGGCGTGTCGGACGTGTCGGAGCGTGTCCGGGCGTGTCGGACGTGTCGGAGCCGTGTCGGAGCAGTGTCCGAACAGTGCATGAACAGTGTCGGAACAGTGCATGAACAGTGTCCAATTTTTTAATTTTTTTTTAATTTTTAATTTTTTTTATTTTTATTTTTTAGTCTTAATTTGTGAAATTGACTATCGACATTCTAATGGCGATCGACAGGTAACGGGCATGGGGATGGTCGCAGGCTGAGGCTGGGCGATTGAAGGCCGGTGTCCAATCCGGTATGTTTTACGTACCCGATCTGTATATCAGGATTATTTTTCTAAAATATTGCATTTATAGACTTGATTTGTATGTATTTGTTTCAGTCTAGTGGTTAGCTTATTTATCTGGTTGAGTGTTATCTATTGTCAAAGACATGCTTTTTGTTAAAATATTTTCTGAAAATATAAAAAAATATTAATAAATCAAAAATGCCAAAAAAATGGAAAAATTAAAGAAAAACAAAAAAATTGAGAAAAAATTGCAGAAAAATTATAAAAATTGTCCAAGGCTGAAAATGACAAAAAATTGATTTGTTTTCATTTTTGGGATTTTCTCCCATTTAATCCAAAATGGCGATTTCACCCCTCAAAGGGTAAATCGTCTTTGATATTCTGATGAATTGTGGAAATTGCTTAGAATTTGGTGATGGGCCAGATGGGTGGTTAAACCTTATGTCTAAGATTTCCACATTTCATTTCCATTTTTAGAAAATGACGATTTTACCCTTCGAATGGTAAATCGGTTTCTAAAATTCCCGAAAATCACGAAAATTGCCAAAAAATAGGAAATGGGTCAATTGAGTGACCAAACCTGTTTTGACTCCGGATTCATTCCGAAATGATGATTTTGTCCTTTTTGGGCAAATTGTCCCCTTTGTCTCAAAATTACGATTTTGCCCCTGATGGGCAAAATCATGTCTAAATTATCCCTAAGCCTGATTGATGCTTCTCTAGGCCAATATGGCCTTATTAGGAATGCCATGTGATTTATTTGTACATTTGAATTCATTGATTTGTGCACTTTATTATTGATTGTGATTGCCAGGATAGTCATTCATATCTGCATGAACTCCTAGATTTAGGACTCGTACCCCACTCATCTGTATGAAATCTTAAGTCAGAAAACTCAGTCAACTTAGGTACCGAAAGGGCGTCAACTTTGATAGTTGACGTAACTAAGTCCCCGAACCCATTTCCCTGGTTATCGCAGAATTGAATAGAAACTCCCGACTATTCAATAGGGTGGTCCAATCATACCCTCCAAAAAAATGATTGGTGGCGACTCCATGGCATGCACACTTAGCACATATCACTAGACCACACTGAAGGTCGACTACGTATACCTCCGTTGCGATTTGGGTAACGGGCCTTGGGAGAGGCCCGCGTCCGACCAGACTGGACGGCCCATTAGCCCTCGAGAGCCCATGGCGAATCTCGAGAGGGTCGCGACAGACTGGCGACTCCACTGGGGACCTTTGTTCTAGAACCTATGGTTCTAGACCTCAAGTGGACTTAGGCCGTAATTAAAACGTTGAGTGATATTTCTAACCTTGCAGGCGCTCTTGAAGGTGAGGTAAGTCCGCTCATGATAGGGGTTATATGTTTTTGCAGATCGGAGAAATAAGGGGTGTAGTCCGTGATTAACATTGTCTTATGCAGGTTGGGCGTAGGAATGTATGTTGTGTGGATGATTTGAAGTGCTGATTGATAAACTGCTATGCATGAATTGCATTGTGATGATCACAACACGTGGACACACACAACCGCGCCTAAAACCCCGGGCGTCGCCTATAGGAACACAATAGAAGGAATTGAAAATGGAATCTCCGTGAAGAAAAACGCGGGGTAATCCACTTTTCAATTCCGCTCGCTTCGAACTATGGATCGAGTCCCAATGCAACGATAGCTGTGCAATGGAATCGGCTCTTTTCAGAACTCGAAGTGGGAACCTTAACCTTAGGTGCCAAACCTTCTGATTTTTAGAAGTTCACCATCACTTGTCTCATGCGCATGTCTTTGGGCGGTTGGTACACCTAAAACCGCACATAAGTCGACGAGTTTGGTTGGTAAGACTCTCTATCCCTCAAATCTATTACAGTTCATATAAATATAGGCATTTCATTCATTGCATTCTGGTGATTAGATTAAATGCCATTTCAAGGATAGATGTGTGTGTTTTTCCCAAACGTCCTTGATAGAAGACGAAGAGGATGATATCCCATGACAAGCACCGAGTGAGCAACAAAGGAGCCTACTATGGACATTATTGAGATATCGTCCAATGAAGATGATGAGTTGGGGCAAGTGATCCGGAAGTCACAGATCGAACTTGGGGCATCCTTAAACGTTAGGATCACATTCCTTTGTTTCATTTTCCATTACTAGTCCTCTTGTATAGGGTTTATTTTTATCGAGGCTTTCTCTATCTCACCCCTTAGAGTGATTGTATTAGGGATCTATTGGTGTACACATTTAGATGGAACTTGGTTGTATTTCTTTTGACAGGTCATGGGAATGTGATGGTGGCATTTTCTCTAATCATCCGAATACTCCCAAGTCAAGTTTATAATTCCTTTAGAGGAAATTAAAATTGGAAATCTTGCACGACCTTTTTGGTCGTATAGGGTAATCCAACCCCAATTTCGCTAGAAGGAATTATACACTTGAATTGGTCCATGCATGTTTTACGTCGCTGGTAATCCACGATAATTGATCGAGAATATCGGCGTTGTTTTGAATTTAATGACGAGATAGATGTCCAAACTACTTTCGTTCTTAGCGAACGACCTTAATTTGGATGCCATATCTTCAATTGAATTTAAAACGCGTTATTATGTCTTGCACTTTTGAGTAAGTCATTCCTCTCGAAATTAATCAAAAGCGATTATCGTGAATTACGTTCCTTTCAATAGTATGCTTTCTTTCGAGGAATATTGATAAAAACTTTTCGCACAAGATTAAAACCCTTGTAAAAGTTCTTGTCCTTATTAATCACAAGCAAGCATAAGATTGAAAGGGGTCTATGCTTTCTTTTTCAAATTATTCCTTCTGATTCTGTCTTTTTATTTGCAGGTGAAAAACAAGTAGTATAGAGAAATCTTTTCTTGGACAAATCTGCAACTATTCTTCCATCTGATCATGAGCGAGTTATAAAATCAGGACGTATTTGCTCGGCTTATTGCTATTATGGTTCGGCTCACTCAAGTTGAAGATGTTTGGATGCTCGAAGAAATGAACCATACAGAAGTTAAAACACACACACACGAGAACTTTCATTTATTTTGCTCAGCGGAGGGTTTTCAGAAGCAGGTCATACAAGTCGGGGTGGAAAAGTAAAGCTAAAGTGAGCCCTAATTAACGACACAAAGGATCCCAACTGACCCTCCATGTTATTAATGCTCTGCTCATACTCCCAGCTCCGCATGTTGTGGTCGGCAAGCCTGAGGAGAAGACTTCTGCATTCTCCCTTAACTTCGGCGACCTTGGCCTCGTGTTCTTCGGTGACTACTTCCAGGTCCCGAACCAGTCCATTCCCGCGAGCTATGTCCTCGGTTATCTTGTCGAGCCGTTCTTCCTGCCAGTCGCTCTGAAGCCTCAACAGGACGTTGCGGCGGTCATGCTCGCCGGTGGTCAGGGATATGGCCAATTGATCCACCAGATTTCTCCTCTCGCGAAGCAACGTCGCGACCCGCTCATTAGCAAACTCGACGGCCTTTTTGTAACTATCAACCAGATAGT
Organism: Rhodomyrtus psidioides; assembly: GCA_021437785.1. Taxonomy (NCBI): domain Eukaryota; kingdom Viridiplantae; phylum Streptophyta; class Magnoliopsida; order Myrtales; family Myrtaceae; genus Rhodomyrtus; species Rhodomyrtus psidioides. Next base: position 1,811,941 of record JAILYB010000142.1, on the reverse strand, counting down.
TGGTCAGCACCAAATGATCAGATCGATCCTCATAACGAGCCCGCAAGACGCGAGCCACGAGAACCTCCCGATTAGCAACACGATAGGCCTCTAAGGAGTGTGCAAAGAGAGTCGGGAAAGTTCTATATTCCCTCCCCAGTGTAGTACCTTCGAGAGAAGTGGTATCAAGGTCCTCGAGCAGGACACAGATTGCATCCTCGGTTGCAGAATGATCGGTTATGTGCGCGTAACCGCGACCTAGTAGGTTGTAAAGCTTTTCCCACTGGGCCAAGACATCAGTTGAAAAAGTGCGTACGGGAGAGGAGGCCATTTGCGTTGGGTTGGCTTGAGAATAAGACGAGTTTAACAGAGAGATTAGAAGGAAGAAGCTGATTATGCGAGAACGTTAACCTTCCATACATTAATTCCTCATTTTATAGCAACTCGAGGATGATGAAGGGTCTCAGTAATAATGCTGGTGGAGCCCAGTTAGGGGGTAAAGCAGGAGGTCCCCTCACGAGAACCATTGGATTCGTTTCGGTCCGCGATTTCCGGCTCATCAATTAAAAGATGTAAAAGATTTGTCGGGATCACCATTATTAGAGTTAGGTGGGAGGTAAGCGCAACTATCGAAGAGAGCCCTAACAGGATTTGGCAGTCCCATCACGTTGAAAAGCTAAGCGAGAAATTCAAGGTCTTGAGGGGGAACGTTTGCCTAATGATGCTTGAAGAGCGTCTCCTGAACATGCAAAGTCACTCGAAGAAAACTTTATAGGGAGTGAGCATACAGGAGAGAGTAGAGAACTCTGAGTGGGCAAGAACCAATCAAACATTTCTCAATCCAACATATTTAAGAGGTTACTGTCAGCTGCTAGAGGCGACTGACTCAAAAATCTCAGAAATTGAACCACAGAGGGATCTCGAAGATTCCAAGATCAAGTCTAACGCCAAAACCATGGAGCCCAACACTTCTGGCAACGGAAATCAAGATCACGGCGACGACGACAACGACATCCACGATGCTCAACTCGGGAAAAGAAGACGTCCTCACCAATACTCTCAGGAGGAAACCCAAATGCTGGAAACCCTTTTCAGTAAAAGCCATTACATGAAAAAGAAGTGGAGAATTGAATTGAGCCGGGAGTTGGGGATTAATCAGTCGAGGATCCAGTTTTGGTTTCAAAATAGGAGATCCAAATCGAGGGCTCAACGCAAACGTCAGGTGGTCGAGATTTTAAAGGAAGAAAACCAAAAGCTGCGAACAGAAAACATGAGGTATGAAAAAGCTCTCAATATTACCGTTTGCCCTCATTGCGATAACCTCATCGCTCGCGGTAAGATATTCCCCGATGAGCCTCACGCAATGATTGAAGACGTTCATTTACCACCTTACTCCCTCGGGGCATCTCCTGCTCAACCAGATTTTGCCGGAGTCACGCAGGAGCAGGATGATCCTACGAAGATGATACAAATACCTCCTGGGGGATGGGATTTGCATCGCTTTGATTGGAGTTACAGTTTCAAGGAGCTGGATGTTACCGCCGACCAGCTCAAAGCATATCAGCCTCATGCACAACAATTTTCGATAGGGTCGGGTCCTGCTGGAGATGAGTTAATCAGTCGTCAAGCCATCGATGCAATTTTGGGCCACGATAAGAGGAGGTTCGCTTGGCCCCCTGAACTGCATTCCAGATTCCTAGACGTGGTTCACCAAATGGGGATCGATTCAGCAACTCCGACGCGCATATTTAAGGCCATGAATGTACCGGGGCTTAGTAAGGAGCTGGTCAGGAATCACCTTGCTGCCTACAGAAAGCTATTAAAACAACGTCGAGCGGAGCTAAACCGGGAGGAATCCGTCTCGAGCTCAAAAGCTAGGGGCGACCGCCATTGTAATGCTCAGGCATCAAGAGATACCCGGCTAAATCTAAGCATCAATCAAGCTAGCAACCCGACCACCGGCAAACTGAAAGCTGATCAGAATGTCCTCCCGGGCCATTTCAACACTTCTCAAGAGCGCGTGTCACAAGTACAGCGAGTGCACACTCCTCCATTCGAGCAGCAGTCGGCTGGTGCTCTGCCTGCCGCTGGTCAACCCACGACAGACGATTTCTTCGATGAGGGGCTCGATACCTTGTTCAATCAGTGGGAAGCTGGCATGCTTGGATAGCCATGATCTAGCACCTGACTCGGGGCACGATGGGTCGGTCACCACGAACACCCATAGAAAGAAGAACATGTTCACGAGTAGATCACTCATTTTATCCGTTGTAAAGTTCCTACGGGAACATTTTTCTTTAATGACTATAGTTAATTCTATATTAAAACCAACGCTATCGACGAACATCGTCATGCTCAGTTGTGATGACCCCTTGTTAGATTAAGTCTGAAACCAGAGACGGTCTTTAAAATTTTGAGTGGCCACGAACTCATTCCTCACCAAGCGCCCGGGATGCTGAAATGAAGAGTAACAGCATGCACAGGGAAAATGTCACTTTCGTTTGAACGATGAAAAGGGGTTGAGAGAAGGTCATAGCGTTAATTCCCATGGAGCTAAATGAATTAAACAGAGTCATTAATTGCGGGTCCACCGCTGCTCCCCACGTTCTCGGGCCTAGCAAATCATAAAAGGCGCCGAAAGATTGTAGACCCACCACTTTGAAGACTGAACTAGGGGACGAGCGCAATACTCGATGAAACCGAATCAATGCAAGAGAGTTTGAGATCCTATCACGAGGAAAAAGAAAGGGGAATACAGACGATGAGTAATTGCAGAATCTCGGGAGGAGCGCTTGCTTGTTGGTCTTCATATGCAGCCTGAAGGATGGTTCCAGGACACGCACAATCACTTGAGAAAATTTCTAGAGTGAGCAAACACGTAAGAGCGAATTGAGAAAGCTGAGTGAACTAGATCAGCCCGAGATACCCCGATCCATCATGTTTAAAAGTTATTCCCATCTGCTAGAAACGCCCGACCTGGACATTTCTGAGCACGAACTGCTGGGAGACTTTGAAGATCCTGGAGCTGAATCCTGCCCGAAGGCCATAGAAACTGACTCCTCCAGCGATGAAATTCTAGGTTTCAGCTACGAAGAAGGAGTATACAATGATGACCGGAGTCGGAAAAGGAAGCAACTACAACGCCACACTCCAGGCCAAATCCGAGAGCTTGAAGCTTTCTTCAATGAATGCCCCACTCCAAGCAGACAACAGAAAATGGAGTTGAGCCGAAAGATAGGATTGGAGCTTTCGAAGGTCAAGTTTTGGTTCGCCAACAAACGAACCCGGGTGAAACAGCAATACGCAGACCATGAGCTACTGGTCCTAAAGGAGGAGAATGAGAAGCTTCAAGCTGAAAGCGCGAGATATAAGGAAGCTCTGACCAAGGCCACCTGCCTTAATTGTGGTAATCCTGTTGTCCTCGGCGAGGTGTTCCTCGATGAACCATCCCTGTTGACGAATAACGCTCAGCTGTTACCGTATTCTCCACAGCATTTTCCGACACAGCCAGATACCGCCGGAGATCTGCATGAGCAAGTCAACACCATAGGATCAACACCAACATCCTCTGAGAAATGGGATATGAATCATCACAGGGGGAGTTCTCTCAATGACGAACTCTCTGTCGCAGCCAGCCAATCCAAAGTCGGTGAGTCCCTCCCCGGACAACTTTTGAAACGACTAGATCCCGTAGAGAATAGCTACCGAAGTATTGACGATATTTTGGGTGATAAGAGAACAAGGTTTTACTGGACCTATGAACTTCACACCAAATTTGTTGATGCAATTCGAGAGCTGGGAGTTGATTCGGCTAGCCCACTACGCATACTCGAGATTATGAATGTGCCGGGGCTCTCTAGAATTAACGTCGAGTCTCACCTCAAGTACTATAGGAGATTGCTAAGGGATGGAAGGATAGCGTTAAACCATCATAAAGCCAGTTGGAGCTCAAGTTCCGGGCAGAGTTACAACCACGATGATTGGAGGGCCGAGAGCACCCAACCGCGTTTCAGCAATGACGGGACCAGCAGTCGTGTCAGCGACTCCTCTAACCCAAATCAGAATGCTCCGCCGAGCTATCTCAATACTCCTCAAGAGTATATACCACAGTTCCAGCACATAGGGATTCCTCAGTTTGAGCGCGATTCGGTCATTAATGCTGTCCCTGAAGCGGATCTGGCATTGGTAGAGAGTGCACATATAAACCTGCCGGTCATTGGAGGAAGTTCCAATTCGAGGGATCAAATTGCTCATGGCGAGAGCAAAGAGAGGAATCCCTCACCTGCAGTCGACGACACCCAATATGGGCACCGAGGGCTAGAAAGAACAGGCGATTTCCTTGATAAGGAGCTGGACACTTGGATCAATACTCTTCAGGAATGTATGTCTCGACCCCAACAGGGCAATGATGAAGGTTCCAGCTCAAAGACTCCAGTCCCTCACAATGAAGGCGATGAAAGAAATCTGCCCCCAACAATTGTTGATACCCAACTTGAACATCAATGGCTCGAAGACCCGAGCAATTTCCTTGGCGATGAGTTCAATCTTTGGCTCGATCAATTTGGAGCCGGAGGGCCATCGCAGTGGTGACGCAAGGCAGGTGACCAAACGTCTGATGCAAGGCATGGTTACTCGATGAAAAATGCTTAGACGAAAGGGGTGGAACACTCCTATTGAATATGTTGTTGATCGCACTGTAAGGTTCCCACGGGAACATCTTTCATTAATGTCTAGAACTAATTGCGCGTGAGTGTCAACATCACCCTTTGAGCATCTTCAAGCCGAGGGCCGTGGATTAATCGCTTAATCCGTGGAGCAAGTTCCCCGAACAATGACTATTACCCGCGGAGTATAATGGGATCTACCCCTACAATACGAAATACGTTTGGCCGCGAATCCACCTATTTGGTAAAACGATGTATCGTTCCTAAACGATCTTCAATCGAATACCGAAGTAATGTCTCCTTTCTTTCCCTTCTCAGGTGATAAACGTGGATAAATCACTCAAGGAGCCATTTGTTCGAATAACAGAACAGACGTTGCCTAACTGGGGGCAGATGAACCATTGATGTTGCAAACACTCCAAGAATGGATAGGCGGATTTGATAGATGTTGTTCATATCAATACGCAACATCAGAACGGGATGAGAACCAAGAGTAAAGTTGTATCGTTCCAATTTGTCTTGAATTTGAGAATATGAATTGATACTCGTTATTTATCCTTGACAGGGGAATCGCCTTACAGACGAACAGGTTTTTACATCCCATGTACTACTCGTTAGAGTACATGACCAAGGGTAAGATGTATCGTTCTAATTTTTTGAAAAATGCATGAACGAACAATAACATGTTTCTTCTGCATTTTCAGGGATCTCCAGCCGCGAGGGACAGGTAAGTATCCCTCTCCCAAATCCCTTGAAGATGTTGAATAAAAAAATAGAGAAGAAAAGAAAAGCTTTTAGAATCTGATTTCTAGAAAAGACATAGGATTCTAACTTCATTGGCATTCATGTTTTGAAACATGAGGTTATCTGAACATGCGTTGTGCATCATAAAATCCCCTTGGCGGGTAAAATTTTTGGAGAAAACGAAAGAGATTTTTCCAATCAAAAGTTGTTCAAAACTTTCAAAAGGACGTTTTCTCAAAAGACGAGAGGCAAAGCCTAGTCCAAACACGTCCTATACACACTTAAGAGAGAAATGGAGCGGATAAGACAGCAGAATCTGGACCTACGGAAGTAGGGACCATTCGCAGCGATTACATGGGTTGGGACGACGGAGGCATTCATTTCATATCCCCCAAACACTACAGGTGACCGTTGATAACCCCCTTGAACGGCGGTTTTCATTCTTAACCCTGTCAAGAACCACCCCACACCGGGGCAAAAAGGAAATAAGTCCAGCAGCATCAGGTGAAAATGGTTAGAAATTTTCTTGCTCGGACTAACATTAATCTTTGTGTGTTGTTTATATGGTAATCCAAGTGCCATAGGATGACGAGAAGCATTCATTCTCTATCCCACACACCATATCCTTTGCACAGCCAAGTTGAGCCTGCGAATTCATTTCATAAACCCCTGTTGGTGATCATGGGATGTTTCAAGATAGAAACTGCATCACTCCAAGAACGGAAGAAATCAAGAGATGGGATTTATAGAAAAATTTCATATCGGCGTTTAAATGTGCTATGATTCAAGTTGTATATCTAGCACAATTTTCTGAACATCGTAGTTCCAAAGGAAAAGAAAAGGCGGGATTTCAACAAAGAAAAAAATCCCCAGCATCAAGAAAAAGCAAAGTACCTGGTAAAAGCAAGGCCGATGCTCGTGAAAACTGTTTGATTGATCCCCAATAAAGCCTAGTTGGGAAGAGAGAAAAACCCATAAAGGAGTCAGATCAAGAAGACTGCTCCCCAAATGATGTCAGCAGTGGTGCAAAAACACGGACAGAATTGTCAATCTCTTAATACCACAAGAGACGTTCTCTAAAGGACTTGTGCACACATCAAAAGCGGTTGTACACCTCATAAATGGAAGATGCAGGATGGAAAAGACATGTGACAAATTTGCAATGATCACCAATGTCAAATCCTTCGTGATTTCTGGGCCAAAAACAAGCCTTTTTCGGTCCCCAATCCTACCAATGTTACAACCCTGAAACAGTCTTCTCTGACTAAGACACTTGGGTTAACATATAGCTTAGCTCGAAGAAGTACGAGCAAGACTCTTTCTTTCTCATTTTGCAGGGTTCTTGACTTGTAAACCCGGAGCAGATGGTGAAGATTTTCATTCGATGGCCCCGACTCCAAAGCGGGTCCCCCTTGAAAACCAATATCCAAGCCCAACATTACGGTCCCGTGGAAGACCTCCCGACCGATCAAAATGTATGCGCTGCGAATGAGCCTAAAACCTAGGCACAGGTCAGTAGGGAATTGAGTGCATCCCCTAAAAATCATCACCTCAAAACAGGTGAGTTGGCCTCCTTGTCGAGAAATATTCCAATTGATGTTTTGAGCAAACTCTTTTTGGGAATTTTCAAACTGTTGATCCAGATTTTCCATGCAAGGGATTTGTGATCACATTTGCATGTTGCAAGAATGTTTTGGATAACCTCCAGCATCAAAATGCACATCTCATGACTAAAGCTTAAGTCATAAAATTTTGTCAATTGGACAATTGCTGTCTTCTCAAAGATTACCAATATTTTCTTGGGGAAGAGAAACCCTTAAAAAAAAAAAAACCTTTTCAAAATCAGACAGTCTCATTGGACGTGGAGAACCCTCGTCATGAGACCCCCTTTTCAAAAATATCAAACAGTCTCATCGGACGTGGAGAACCCTCGTCATGAGATCCCTTTTCAAAAATCAAACAGTCCTAGCTTGACGTGGAGAACCCTCGTCCTAGGATCCCTTTTTCAAAAATATCAAACAGTCCTGGCATGACGTGGAGAACCCTCGTCCTAGGACCTCTTTTCAAATATCAAACAGTCTCATCGGACGTGGAGAACCCTCGTCATGAGACCCCTTTTCAAACCAAATGAAGGTAGAAACCGCATGAAGGGTCAACACAAGGTAGAAACCGCCTGAAGGGTCAACTCGAGGTAGAAACCGCCTGAAGGGTCAACCAAAGGTAGAAACCGCCTGAAGGGTCAACTCAAGGTAGATACCGCCTAAAGGGTCAAACAAAGGTAGAAACCGCCTGAAGGGTCAACTCATGGTAGAAACCGTCTGAAGGGTCAACTCAAGGTAGATACCGCCTGAAGGGTCAACTCAGGGTAGATACCGCCTGAAGGGTCAAAACCAAGGTAGAAACCGCCTGAAGGATCAACTCATGGTAGAAACCACCATAAGGGTCAACACGAGGTACTTAAAGATCAACACAAAGGTTCGATCCACCATACGGATTAAAATCACTGGCAAATCCTCAAGCGTGAGATGCGCCTTCCTTAGGTTCCTACCAGTTAGGAATCCCATAATGGTATGACCTACCATATAGGTCAGGGCTAAATCTCCCTAGGATATCCTGAATGACGAGTCCTAGGTATCTTCTTGAAAGTCGTCGCAGCGGGCAGCATCCGGCAGGTAAGCTTCAGGTAAGCTTCTCTCATCCCAGCCCATGTTCCAATGGTTAGAGCAAACCAGGGATTAATTTTGGTTTTTTGAGCCTTAAAGATTCAATGTCGTAGTATTTCTTCACTCATTTTCCCAGTCGAGTCGGTTAGGAATCAGGCGCCACCTTATCTTTGAGAGAAACCTCTGACGAGATTCCTCTCAAAGAGGGGCAGCTGTTGACACCTGATTTTTGACCATCTATATTATTGTGATTTTTATTCTTTAAAATTAATTAAAAATATCAAAAAAAGTCATAAAATTACAAAATCAACTTTGGTAGCTTTGGCCAAGCTAAAGGGACCATTTTGGATAAAAAAATATTTTTTCATATTTTTCATATTTATTATTATTATTATTTTCGAAAAATATAAAAATAAAAAGAAAATAAAAAAAAAGTAGTATTCGAGGTCACAAAAATATATACAAATAGTCGGTATTTTTATTTTTAATTTTCTTTACTTTAGGACCTCATAAAATAGTAAAATTCAAGTTCGATTTTAGGTGTTCTCTGATCACCATAAAATTGAATTTGGCAAAAATATTAATAATGATTAAAAGAAAAAGGAGTGAAAACATCATCATTTAAAAGGAAAAAGAGACTAATCATTTTGTCTTCGCTTTTGATTATTTTATTATTATTTCTACTTTTTAGTATTTTATTATATTATTATTATATTATTTTTTTATTATTATATTATTATTATTATTTTACTCTTCCCCCCTCCCCCTCTTCTTCCGTCGCCTCCTCTTCTTCCTTCTCTCTCTCTTTCTTTTTCTTTTCCTTCTTCCTCCTCTTCTTCTTCTCCTTCCTCTCCCGTAGCTTCTTCTTCCTTTTCTTTTCTTCTTCTTCGTGGACGCCTAAAATGGAACCCCCCCTTCCGCCGTCGTCGCTAGCCGTCGTACCTCAAAGCCGCCGTGAACAACCCAAGACCTCCGGCCTCCACTCGTTTCGGAGTTTGGTTCGGGATTGTTTCGGATCGGGCCAAATCCGTCATCGCCAAAGCGCGCTATCGCCTCCGGCGACAGCCCCGGAGTCCTACCTCCTCCCTCGGAGCTTATGGAGCCTATGCGCCGCTGGTGGAGCCCAGAAACAGCCTCGGGTCACCACCCCGTCGTCGGAACGTGTCCGGACGCGTCGGAACGTGTCCGGACGTGTCGGAGCGTGTCCGGACGTGTCCGGGCGTGTCGGACGTGTCGGAGCGTGTCCGGGCGTGTCGGACGTGTCGGAGCCGTGTCGGAACAGTGTCCGAACAGTGTCGGAACAGTGCATGAACAGTGTCGGAACAGTGCATGAACAGTGTCCAATTTTTTAATTTTTTTTTAATTTTTTATTTTTTTTATTTTTATTTTTTAGTCTTAATTTGTGAAATTGACTATCGACATTCTAATGGCGATCGACAGGTAACGGGCATGGGGATGGTCGCAGGCTGAGGCTGGGCGATTGAAGGCCGGTGTCCAATCCGGTATGTTTTACGTACCCGATCTGTATATCAGGATTATTTTTCTAAAATATTGCATTTATAGACTTGATTTGTATGTATTTGTTTCAGTCTAGTGGTTAGCTTATTTATCTGGTTGAGTGTTATCTATTGTCAAAGACATGCTTTTTGTTAAAATATTTTCTGAAAATATAAAAAAATATTAATAAATCAAAAATGCCAAAAAAATGGAAAAATTAAAGAAAAACAAAAAAATTGAGAAAAAATTGCAGAAAAATTCTAAAAATTGTCCAAGGCTGAAAATGACAAAAAATTGATTTGTTTTCATTTTTGGGATTTTCTCCCATTTAATCCAAAATGGCGATTTCACCCCTCAAAGGGTAAATCGTCTTTGATATTCTGATGAATTGTGGAAATTGCTTAGAATTTGGTGATGGGCCAGATGGGTGGTTAAACCTTATGTCTAAGATTTCCACATTTCATTTCCATTTTTAGAAAATGACGATTTTACCCTTCGAATGGTAAATCGGTTTCTAAAATTCCCGAAAATCACGAAAATTGCCAAAAAATAGGAAATGGGTCAATTGAGTGACCAAACCTGTTTTGACTCCGGATTCATTCCGAAATGATGATTTTGTCCTTTTTGGGCAAATTGTCCCCTTTGTCTCAAAATTACGATTTTGCCCCTGATGGGCAAAATCATGTCTAAATTATCCCTAAGCCTGATTGATGCTTCTCTAGGCCAATATGGCCTTATTAGGAATGCCATGTGATTTATTTGTACATTTGAATTCATTGATTTGTGCACTTTATTATTGATTGTGATTGCCAGGATAGTCATTCATATCTGCATGAACTCCTAGATTTAGGACTCGTACCCCACTCATCTGTATGAAATCTTAAGTCAGAAAACTCAGTCAACTTAGGTACCGAAAGGGCGTCAACTTTGATAGTTGACGTAACTAAGTCCCCGAACCCATTTCCCTGGTTATCGCAGAATTGAATAGAAACTCCCGACTATTCAATAGGGTGGTCCAATCATACCCTCCAAAAAAATGATTGGTGGCGACTCCATGGCATGCACACTTAGCACATATCACTAGACCACACTGAAGGTCGACTACGTATACCTCCGTTGCGATTTGGGTAACGGGCCTTGGGAGAGGCCCGCGTCCGACCAGACTGGACGGCCCATTAGCCCTCGAGAGCCCATGGCGAATCTCGAGAGGGTCGCGACACTTAGGAGGTGGGATAGACCCGGATAAGATATGTAAATTTCAAAAAGCAAAAAAAAAAAAAAAACAACAACAAATCACGCCTCTTTCCCTGCACCGCTCTCCTCTCTTTTGCCGGAAGAAGTGTCAAAAAAGTCCTAAACCTATTGCACTAGTGCCAATTTAGTCCTAAACCTTTTTTTAGTGCCAATTCAGTCCTAAACCTTTTGCATTGGTGCCAATTTAGTCCTAAACCTTTTTTTGGTGCCAATTCAGTCCTAAACCTTTTGCATTAGTGCCAATTTAGTCCTAAATATTTTGTATTTATGCAAATTGAGTCAATTCGATCAATTTTGGCCGAAAATAATTGGCACAAATATCAATTGTCCTACGTGGCACGGTTTGCACTAATGTGGATATTTTTTTAATATTATTCTATAATTTTAAATAATTTTTAAGCATTTTCTTTTGTTTTTTTAAAAATTATTTAAAATATCAAAAAGTATTAAAAAAAATATCCACGTTAGTGCAAACCGTGCCACGTAGGACAATTGATATTTGTGCCAATGATTTTCGGCCAAAATTGATCGAATTGACTCAATTTGCATAAATACAAAATATTTAGGACTAAATTGGCACTAATGCAAAAGGTTTAGGACTGAATTGGCACCAAAAAAAGGTTTAGAACTAAATTGGCACCAATACAAAATGTTTAGGACTGAATTGGCACCCAAAAAATATTTAGGACTAAATTGGCACTAGTGCAATAGGTTTAGGACTTTTTTGACACTTTTCCCCTCTTTTGCCCGCACCACCATCACCAGACTCCATCGGCCACCGCTCCTCCCATCGGCAACAACCTACTTCTCGCCTTCGGTCGCCGGAAAAAGCGACTGCATGATCGAATTGTATCGTAATTTCTGCGTGTGGCCTTATAGATGAGTTAACAACACATGGAAGTCTTCCAGAACATAAGCAAACGTCGGGCTCGCTGGACTCAAGAATAGGAGCTGCTTCAGTGTGGGTGCAAGGTTGGAGGTTGTCGCTTTGGCTTGAGGCAGACGCGTCACAAATCGCGAAGGCAGCAAGCACCGCGGTATCCTGCACAAGCCTGCGACAAGACAATGGACTGTAATGGCGTTCGTGAGGCTTGGCGGCAGTGGGGCAGAGATGGGTCTGTGGGGCTCGAAACTAGGGGG